>JAPDRQ010000047.1:0-158716 GCA_030247915.1 Neophaeococcomyces mojaviensis
CCTAATGGACGACAGCGAGAGGCTACGGGTTCTGCTCGGCTAACCTTCCCCATATTAAATCACGTGCATTTCCGCGCCATATTATAATGCGTGGTCATCCCCACGACAATACCTTATACCGCTTTTTTTTAAGATTTTCCTAATTATTTTAAAGTACCTCTTTATACTACTCTTAAACTAAATATTCTTAATTTTTATCTTTAGATTAGTCTTTATAGTATATAGAATTAATCGCTTTTTATAATTAATATAACTAATTAAATATTCTAATTTTAGAATAAGCTTAATAGTAAATCGAGTTAAAATACGTTTAGTTATATCGCGATAGGTTTTAAGCGCTAAGTTTAAGATATAACCTTATTTAGCTGGTCCTGCTCTATCCTTTGCCAGTCCTGATATCTTACTTAGTTAAAAAGTAGTAAGGTCTTTTCCTCTTCTGGAATTACCTACGATCTCGGGTAGAGGTGCTCTAGGCATGGTACAGTGGTGGATTGAACAATGGGTTGGAAACTGTGGATTTGGAAAAAAGCGCGTTGACGCGTGCGATCGGCGTATAATTAGTGCTACCCACTGTATATTACGTCTGGCAATCTTAAGTTTCCGCTTGCATCGGGTTTCCAGATATGACACTTAAACTTAAGTGATCTCGACAAATTATTCCTTAAGTCCATGATATTTTGGCGCCCACCTTGAGGCTTAGAAGCCCATTACTTATGTGCCATACTTTGGTTGCGTTGTGCTAGATTAAGCGATCGCAAAGCCAGGATTTTTTCTGACGATGTATACACATCTAGATACCTGTTACTCTAGCCGTATACTTGCTGTTTATATATGTAGGGATATCTAACCTATTAGTGGTATTTCTCGACCTCTACTAGCTGATAGTTAGCTGAGCTCCATCCGACCGGCACTTATTCGATCCTACTAAGTTCACGTAGATGGCCACGATAACGAACAGGTGCGAAGGATGTCATGAATGCCAAGAAAACAGGGCTCAGCAACATACTGACCGGTCTCCCGCACAAAATCGCATATGAAGTTAGTCTTACTATGTTTGAGAATGGCCAAGGACAGGGCTAACCAATCTCTCATACAAAGTGTACGAGAGATCCTGCCCACTCTCTTAGACTCAAGTCTGACCTTTTTATTTGCACCGAGTATCTTTTTGAAATGTGGGTCACTCAGTAGATATGCGCTGGGACTTCTTCAGCTCATTTAAACCGATACTGAGCGTCGTCACTGCCTGCTGTATTCGTCAGAGCTGGGAAAGTAACCATTCAATTATAACTTAGTACACCGCATGTCCATGCACATAATTTTTTCACGCAATATCCGAAGCTACTATGCTCTTCCTCATCACATTATCTATGGACCTATTGAAGTCATTATGCACTTCCAATATACACATCATCAACTCCATAGTACCGGGATAAGAGGATGAACCTGACAGGTCTTGTCTCCCTTAACTTCTGGTTGTCAATGCATTCCTTTTGCCATTGTCTGCTACCTCTGTGCTACGAGCCTCTTCCTCCGCTGACGCAGCAACGATACCCTCGATATCGCGGAAGAGTTTGTTGGGAATGACAAGTACTCTTTTTGTCTTGCTACCACCATATTCATCTAGCGGTACAATCTGTACCTTGCTTCACTGTTGTCGAACGACAACAATAGCTTCCAATCTGTTTGCGGTTTTGCCGATATTGGAGCGTAGCGTTAGAACTGGTTTACCGAACTTAGTGAGTTAGGTAACAGCCCTTTGTGATTGAAGGAAGTATTGGTGGTCGTGGAGAGTATTAATCGAATTTGAATGCTTGAGTAGTGGGAATGGCAAAGGAGGTTTCTTGAGAGCCGATATGACATCTGCTGCTGTAGAATGGACAGAATGTAGGCTTCATGACTGTCATGCATAACTAAAATATGGATTTGTAAGATACCGTGTGGGTCAAGGTCACTATAGTAGCCTTAATGCGAATCCAAGTTTATGACATGTGGGTGTCACAACATTGAGAACTCTAACTAGCACAGACAAAGACACAGCGATACCACAATTGGTTTCATTTTGCTCTCTTTTCACAGCGAAGTTCCTAGAAAAATTCCTGGGTTTCTAGTTAGCATCAACCGAGCAGATATGCAAGGCATATACTGACCAGAGATTGAGAAGACTGACCATATGGCCACGTTACCCCATTGCTGCGGCGGGCAATATCTGAATACTTGTTAGCTTGCCTCAGTTAGACGCACTCCTAAGACTTACGAAGAAGACGCCATTTTCAGGAAGCCTGTCCAGAACAACCACTGCCCCAACCATGGCAATACCAAAGCGGAGACAATAATAGGAATGTCTCTCACCAGACTCTCATCAAAGCCCATTCTTACTAGTGAGCTTTGCCACGGCATATCTTCCCGATCCTCTTTCGTCACAGGTATTTGGCTCTTTCTAGAGAGTCTGATGTGCTTCTGACCAGGGGTGACGACGTAAGACCCTGTAGGTTGGGCTGAGCTTTGACTGCCAGCGCGATGGAACGGTACAAGCACAAGGGCACAAAGTCCCCGCCAAACACGGTTGAAGAAGCGTCGAACAACGAAATTTCGCCAGAAGAACAAGACGACGAAGAATGCGCTGGAGCAAAGCCACAGCATGGCACCAGAATACATCAGGTGTGCATCCTTGCCATGAGGCACGTAGTCTAGTTGGTTGACTTTGTAACATCCGTACTTGGCTGCATGGCCGACAGTCATGCCTAGGTAGTATGATCCGATACACTGCTGTATCAATTCACCTAGAAGGCTCGATACGGCCAGATTGAAATAGATACTGTTCTCCTTCTGGACTGAGATCAATAGGGCAGCAACCCATGCCATACGGGGTCTGGATGCCCAAAGCAGAGTCAACTGGCCGACAGGCACATGGCCGAATCCTGGAACTTTCTGAGTAATCAGAGCATTGACATAATTGGCCATGGTATTTAAAGCTACCACAAGCACCGTGGTGACCGGCCACATCTTCGACCCTTTCTTGCCACAGACACCAAGAGTAATGAATGAGACAACATCCCTTCGTCCGAGCAGAAGAGAGCATAGACCCACGACAAGGTTGACAGCAGCAAAAGCCAGGATCTTTGAAATAGTTGAAGGACAGTCTGGCACAGCAAATGTGCCGTCCACCTGTGCTATCGTGGTATTATCGAATTGAAGTTTCCAAGACCAAGGGAACAATGCTGCATATGCTGCACTGGAATAATTGGTATACTGGATCCATTCCTGATCGAAGCGAACATCAGTGTAGCCAAAGTTTGAACAATAATCTGTGCCATTGCAGTTTCGCAAGACAAAGCGCAATAGGTTGACTGGACCGGATCCAGACATGCATATATTCTCGCATTTCGAGCGCATAATGATAGTGCACCACACATCGCGATTGATTTGGCCGGTGTTGGCGGATTCGGTATCTGAGTAGCCCTCGCAGAAGGAGTCAGCCTCTTGAAGGCAGCTCGGACCGAAACCGCCTTCTAATTGCGTGCCTATTGTCTCAAGTGAACAGTCATGCCCTTTACCATTCCTTCCGGTAGTTGATGGACTAGTAACCGTTGCGGTTGGGGACATTGACACAAGACTCACACGGTTCTCGTCAGTTGAAACTGACTCATAAAACAAGGTGGTCCCGGCAAGGTCCGACAGAACTTTGGTAGCTGCAACTACCGTGCCATATGTCTCCCAACCACACACAGCTGCAGTCGACCCTTGACATGCTAACGGGAGATACCCATCGGAGTACCATTGATAAGCCTTGTTGCTAGGAACATCAGTGGTGAAAATATAGTCAGGTGGAGTGAGCATACCAGAAGAGCGTTCCGTCGCTCGTGAACGAGCTGATTTGAGTTGATGTTGTCACATCAATGCAATGACCCGTGAATGTCTCACAGCTAAAGCTCTGGGCGCAACACTGCGCAGTGCCGAAGATGTTGCGGCACGTCTGATTCGGTTCGCAGGTTGCAAAAGGATAGACTTGATTGTTAGAGTTGTATAAGGTCAGCACAAGCACTTACGAAGATAATATGGCTCGTAGGCATTATTCAGACTTTGGAAGCCGCAAAAGTCAGGCGGAAAGCCCGAACGAGTTATGCCATTGATGACCACAACACCTTGGTTGTAACGTTTGCTGAAGCTCGCCTTTGCTGTGGGGTGAGGCGATGGTAAGATAAGGTCGGCTCTACCTGAGGCTGTTTGTGAGGTGTGCAATGCTGAGACTAAACACCCACAAAGCATAACAATCAAGACAAACATCTTGGTCGCTGAGGCGGAGGCTGAGGCTGAGGCTGAGACTGGTGATCTATACGCCATCGTGACACACTTGTATACGTTTATTAGCATCGAGACAGAAGTCAGATTTGAACAATTCACCTTTTTCCAATTCCTGAGAGTCTCAGGAACACATCCTAGCACTAAACAACCAACAATCCATAATGCGACCTTCCCCAGCTTCGATAATATTGCTGCAAAGGCTCAATAGTAACATTGTGTCATTTCTTAATTCATCTGGCTTACCCCGTGGCGTTCTCGAAAGATGAATAACAACAAGTAGTGATTGGTCGCCTTTCCGCTTGTTACTGTTGCCAAGCTTTCTTGGTCTCTCGACTTGCCAAATCCGGCCTTTTGCTAATCTCCACTTCGTATCCGTGAGTAGAAGTAGTAGGGGTTCGCTAACTAGCACACTCTGCTCCAGTTATATAGGGCATTGTATCGTCTGTCCTTCAGGCCTGAATACGTCTTGCCAAAATGTCGACCTTGCCCCCCGATCCATACGCTCGATTTCGAAAATGGGAGATTTTATGCTCTGTCGGACACCTGCTCCTAGCCTTGGCAAGCACTGGGCTCATGATATATGCTCAATATCTATGGCCATTCGGACCATGGAACATTTACCCGTTCGGACCTCGAGGAAATCCCGACTCACAGTATATGCAAGCTCCTTTCTTTGGTTCTGGAGGAGCCACTTTCATATACGTAGCAACTGGTTTTACGCTAGTTGTATCGATCTGGACATTCATCCTGTGTCCTCTGAGCTCCTCATTGTACACCAAGTACCGGATACTGCGATGCATGGAGGTCATCGCTTTCATTTTGTGGTGTGTTGCCCTTGCCATCATCGTGCCTAAGTACAACTTATCGCAAGAAAGATGGTGGAGGAGGTACAAACTCTTGGATGTCTTAAATGAATATGCCGAGAACGAAGAGGTCATCGTTGCCGCAACAGAACTGATAGATAAAAGCCTCTCAAAAGGCCACATCTCTCTTGGGCTAGCTGGAGGTATTATGTAAGTCTGTGTTGTCTTTTCTAGAGCTTTTGCTGAGTCTTCTCAGCCCTCTTATTCTAGGATGTATCGTGTTCGGGTATCTCAGGACAAGGACAGACAGGCGTAGGAATCGAGCTTTGAACAGAGTGGGAAAGGCCGTGAAGACCTTGGAGCAAAACCACGAAAAGCTCTCAGAAGCTATTAACATGATCCAGAAAGTCCGATGCAAATGCTACTTATGTATGGATGACCAGAGTGGGCATCGTTGTGTTGCTAGTGAGAGTGCAACGAAGACGGCTGCAAAGATGCATGGTCTCTTAGTCAACAAGAATGTGCTGGAACGTTGAAGGCCCTCACTCGAACTGTCGGTGATTCCCTTCGTGGCAGCTTTCTTTCTCCATTGCTGACTAAGGGCACCACGGTTGAGGGAAACCACATTAAGGCTGAGGAGAAGGAGGAAGTGATGTAAGGGTGATATATGGGCGGCAGCGAAAGAATGCTATGACTCTTGGTAGCCGCAGAGCTTGTTTTTAAAGATGAGTTTGTCGACTTAGAATAAGTTGATTTCATGGATCTAGGGGGGCAAGTAGGTCGACATGGGCAACAGCACTGACTTTTGGAGGATGTCAAATACCAACCAGCATTAGGGGTAGAAAGCTCCAGATCTCACTGCGCATAACTTTTCGAGGTTGGTGGATTGAATGTCTGGATCATATGCATCGTGAAATACGTACGTGAACCTTGTCTGCGATAGCGACGAGCTCTCAAGCTTCATAATGGAGCAAAACTCTCTTTTATTAATGCACAATGCAGCCAGGTACAGAATAAACCACTCTTACATAGATTAGATTTTTCCAGGACTAATCGAGAGTACAGCTCGAGAAATATCACTCTAGGGGCGGAGAGAACGACTATTTACGCAATTAATGATCGAGACGAACATTATGTTTCATTTTACGCCAAAGACGATACATTAGAACTGGCGTAGCTGTTAGAGTTAGGATGTGCGCAACATCCCTATGAGATACACAAATTTGGCCCATTAGGGACTAGTTAGTAGCTAAATTGCGGCGCACATTCTTATCGATCAGCTTTTATTCGATGCCAGCTGAGGATTGAAGCTTGGCATTCGTGGCGGCAACAATAGGTCGGGAGGTTAAACGCTTACAGAACCTGATCGTACCAATATATATCCTATAAATAACGATATAATTTTTCGGAGTCTGAGCGGGTAGGCAGGGTCTCTCGTACACTTTGTATGAGAGATTGGTTAGTCCTGTCCTTAGCCGTTCTCAAACATAGTAAGACTAACTTCATATGCGATTTGTGCGGGAGATTGGTCAGTATGTTTCTAAACCTAATATTCTTTGGCATTCTTGACACTAAGCCTATCTTTTAGTTCGGTTGTGTCGATCCGAGGAATAGGATGCATACATACAACCTGATCTGGAGAGGATAAGACCAACATGAATCAAGGGAAAGGGTCAGGTAAGGTGGGGGGATAGAAAAGACGGTTTACGTGTAAGGAGAGAGGTGAGTGCGATATAGAACTGTTTTCTTCTACTCGCCAATGCTACGCTACAAAGACTTGTACGCAATGCTTATCTCATCAAGCATGCCTTCTCTTACGCAAATCTTCTTGTTTTGTGTCTAGTGTTTGAATATGAATAACGTGGAAGTTTTTCATTGATTTCACGGTTCCTCGTTTCTATTTCAACCCCCAAAATGACCCATGTTCATGAATTTATGCTGATATCACAATGACGCAATGAAAAATGTTTCTTCAAACAAAGACATCAGACCTCACAGCAGGTTGATTCCCTTTTGACTCCCACAAAAAGAAGGACTGACAAGCCGCTCATTGATACTTGAACAAACCCACCCATTACTAAGGCCCAGCTGAACTTCACCCACTATGCCAGCATCCAAAGACATCTACCCTACAATTCAGCCACCCCAGTCAACCTACCCATCCGACGCTTCCCGAAACAACGCAAAAGGCACTGACGCTGACGTCCTCGAGCGCTTCAAGATCCGCGAAATATGTGAAGGCTGGCCCTGTTATCGTGACGCCGCAGAATGGGAGAATTACCGTAGCATGTTCCATTCCGACGCCTACGTCGCCACATCCTGGTCTCAGGGCCCAATTGATCAATTCATTGAAGAATCCAAGCAAGGATTTGCGAAGCAGAAGGAATTCTTCTACATTCTGCACCGCGTAATCGGTCAAACGGTTGATGTCCAGGGGGACAGGGCGGTGAGTAAGATGAAGGTGACTATCACGTGCCGGATCACGCTTGATGGGATTGAAATGGACAATGACGCGGATTGTCGGTTTTTCTTCTTGCTGGAGAAGCGTGACGGAAAGTGGGGTGTGGTTTTCTATACATTGTTGTTTGATAAGGACAGGATGCTGCCTGTGAACCCGAGTAAAGGAAGCTTTGAGATCCCGGAGGAAGAGGTGGAAGGGTATCCGGCTGGATATCGGTATTTGTGTTGGTGTGAGGCGAAGGTTGGAAAGCCGCCAAAGTTGGATCTGGATGGACATGGGAAGGAGCGGGATATTCTGTATGCGAAATGTAAGGATTGGTTGGAAGGGAGGAAGGTACAACCTAACTTGACGGGAACGGATATTATCGAGTATTGAAATAGCGTGAAGGTCAGAAAAACGCAGGTGCCTGACAGCTTCTACTCGAGTACCTGGAACATTTATATCAAACTTCTAGCCGTTTCTTGTTCTGTTCTGCTGCTTCGTCTTGGTCTTGACCCTGAAGCGCGAACTGAGCAACGGTGATAATCATCGGAGTTACACACCATGAAGGTGGAGTGGTAGATGAAAAAGATTCCCTGTTATTACTCATGTTGACCATAGATATATCACTTACGGTTGTCCACAGTTACAATTTTTAAATCACTACTATTTAATGGTATGCCGAACATGCGAGGTTTGAAGGTTGGTGGCAGCTATAGCTAGGCGCTAGGAGGTTAAGTACATGGTCACTTCAACATCCAATGTCCGAGAAAGCCTAATCACAATGTGTTGACTTACATGCCTCCGAGGAAGACCTTTCAAGATAGCAACAACTATGCAAGGTATAAATACAAGTTCACTTGCAGGGTAGTTCATGTTGCCAAGGGGGTATGTGCAGATCACAAAGTTAGCAAACCAACGATTTCCGCTGCTGTCTTGCCAAGACTAGTCTCCACCCACGATTTTTCCACTCCGACACCTGAACTTCCACCCCCACCACAACTGTTAGGCGCGACCTCGGGCTCCGCTTTCACATCTGTACAGCTTGTCGTATACAAACTGACAGAAAGCCCGCAATAAGCACTTCATACTGCTTATAGTAACGCCCGCCATGGCCAAGCTCGAAATGTTCGAAGGCCTGGAACTCCCCGCCGCGGCAGACTTCCACGTCCATCTCCGCGACGGGCCAATGATGCAAGCGGTGACACCGACTGTGCGTCGTGGAGGCGTTGACACAGTATTCGTTATGCCGAACCTTGTTCCGCCTATTACTACAGTCGAAGCAGCACTCGCATACAAGAAACGCTTACAAACTGTCGAACCGAATGTCAACTACCTAATGTCGCTCTACTTACACCCTGACATTTCGCCAGATACCGTCCGCGAGGCGAAGTCCAGTGGACAGATCTACGGAATTAAAAGCTATCCAGCAGGTGTGACGACGAATTCGGCAAGTGGGGTTGTTGACTATGAGGCGTTTTATGACGTTTTTAGGGCGATGGAGGAGTGCGATCTGGTGTTGAATCTGCACGGAGAGGCGCCGCCGACGCCGCCGACAGGCGAGAGAGATGGGAGTGATGCGGTGACGGTGCTCAATGCGGAGGAACGCTTTCTCCCGACACTAGCGGACCTGCATAGACGATTTCCAAAGCTGAGGATTGTCCTTGAGCACTGCACGACTGCCAAAGCTGTAGAAGCTGTGAGAAGATGCGGCCCGAATGTCGTGGGGACTATTACGGCGCACCATTTGTTTCTCACTGTGGATGACTGGGCTGGTGACCCCATTAACTTCTGCAAACCGGTCGCGAAGTTACCGAGTGATCGGGTCGAGCTATTGAGGGCTGTAGTGGATGGGAGTGGGAAATTCTTTTTTGGGAGCGATTCAGCGCCGCATTTACTGAATGCGAAGATGGGGTTGACGGATGGAGGACTTGGAGCAGGGAAGTGTGCGGCAGGAGTGTTTACGCAGCCGAATGCGATTGGTTTTGTCTTGGAGAGCATCGAACAGGCTGTGGAAGTGGGAATCGTGGAACAAAATGCTGTGACTAACGATGTCGTCACTGGGGTTCTTGGAGGGTATGGAAGGAAATTCTACAAAATTGGTGAGCCGGATAAGAAAATAAGAATTGTTGGCAAAGGAGTTGAAATCAAAAATGTTCGAGTGACAAACCTGCACGGCAACATGGAAGAAGCGCAAGGAATGGCTGATACAGTCGTGACTTTTAGGAGTGGGAAGAATACTTATGGTGTTGAGTGGTTGTGATATGGAATCTGAAGCCAATGTTGCGGAAATGAGGAAGCATACAAGAGAATACACTGGCGACCTTGGTGGAAGAGAGCAAAGCAGTGGACGAGATAAATTATGGTAAATGGTTCAAGTGTGAAATTTGTGCAAGGAAAGCATGGATGGCGTACAGAGAAACCTCCACGTGCAGAAGGTTGGAAGAGTGCACAAGTCTAACTATTTTGACATCGAACCAACTTTGTATTTCTACTTGGAACTTCGAAGACAACCAATCTGCGATGCTCGCTAGTTGTTGATTCCAGCAGAATCGACTCCCAAATCGTTCTCCTTTTCCACGAACCGATGACGAAGTTCCAAGTTGGTACTTATGAATCGGTCAATCAAAAGCGCTGCGGCGACACTGACGTTTAAGCTGTCGATGAGGTTAGTGGAGGAGTTTGCACCATTTATTGCTATGAGATGGTCGGCTTTGTTTTGCAGAAATGACCTCAAACCTTCACCTTCATTGCCGAGCATGACAACACAAGGGCGGCTCTGGAGTACATCGCTTGGTGAGGGATTCTCGGTCGTGTGCTCATCTCCGTCTAGACCACTGAACGGTTGTGTTGCATTCTTCGAGTGGATTTGTTTCGTCGGTCGCTTGGAAGTTGATGCACTCTCCGGTGCAGCCGCAGCATAGAACACCCAACCATTGTGCTGCGATCGTGTCATGAAATCCGATTCGTTCCCAATGGTAAAGATTGGGAGCATTTCAGCGGCACCAGCTGATGCTTTAATTGTGATAGCGGAGATGGGTGCTGTACCGTGGGATGGCAAGATGATTCCATCAACGCCAAGGAAGTAGGCAGTTCGCATTATCGCACCAACATTGCCAGTGTCAGTGATTCTGTCAAGCCACAGCAATAATGGTGATCTGTCTTTCCTGTTTGCCGATACCTGGCAGGTGTCTTGATCGGGATTAAGGCCCAGGGCTAGTTTGTCTTCTGTGTTGAGTTCGCGCAACTGAGCGTGCACAGAGCGAGTTTGGCGGTCCATCTGTTTTAACATGGTGATAGGGATCTGGGGTATTGGACCGGCCTCAAGGACAAGGCCATTGTGCGGTCTTTTACCTGCCATCCGGTCGAGCATGCTGCTCCATGATCCAGCCACTCGTTCGATGGGCACTTTGTGCTTTTTGGCCAACGAAACGATCTTGGTTGTCGTTTCCTCCACTTCTGCTGGTAGAGCATCTCCACCACACTCGACATAGAGCTTATGGAGTTTCCGCCGTCTCGCTTGGAGAGCTGCAAAGACAGGATATGTTCCGTAAAGGAAGTCGGAAGTTGCTTCGGTGTATGGGGTGCCAGATGGTGCCTCAGTAGATACACCCTGCGCTCGTAACCTTGCCAGTTTTGCTGCTTGCTCCCTCGAGCATCGGTCTGGCGTGCGAGTGAGATTTGCTGATTGATCGTTCAATTCGCGGGCCCGTCGGAGGGTCGATCGTGGAGTAAACTGGGAGAGTTCCTCATCCCGTAGGCGTGGTTCTTGATCATCGGACAGGGCTTCACTGTCCTGACGCAGCCAGTCAAGGCGCCTGTGCTGGTCATCTCGGTCTCTAGCCCTTCGCCTGACTCCCTCAACCTTCTGTTTGTCTTTGAGCTCCCAGAAACCTAACGTGCCTTCTCGGACTCGATGGGCTTCAGCTCTTTTCAGGGCGGCGCCGGCCTTTCGCACGCCATTGCCGATGGCGGATGTAAGGGAAGCATTGCGCAGACAGGTCGACGATTGAACATGTTGTGAGAATCTCAAACTACAGCGCTGTGTAGCTAGGCGCAAGTGAAGCATTCAGAAATGATTACATTCCATTGATACGAGTCTGAAAGATTGAAGATGGAAGTGAATGCCGGGTCATGGCTCAAGGGGAAAATTTGAGTCACATGATCAGCCCGCGACGCGTAACCGCGTTTTGGAGTCCATTGTAATTACTTTCCGCCGCAATTATCTCATATGCGGAGGGCTCCAGAAACGCTTTTGTAGACAATTCGGTGGTGAATTGCGCCGCGGGACTAGTATGTAGCGCCTTGGATGTCGGCATCAGCCACATCAAACATTTGTCTTATATGGCCACTGTCCCTCATTCCCTCATTCCCTCAGTAACCGCCCGGCATGGAGGAGCCCGAGGATATCAATGCCTGGATAGGCAAGGCCCCCGATAAAGAGGCCGCTACTCAAAGCGATCAAGACATGGATTATGCAGGCAAGGACGACGACAGCAGTCTTCACCTTCAATCCCCATCACCGCCTAGCAGCGATGAAGTTGTAGAAATTCCATATCGACATGCATCAGCAGAGGGTCAGGTCGAAGACGATGATGACCTCGATGAACTACAACGTGATGATGAGGACGATGACGACGATGACCATGTCAAGGAAGTCGTTGCGCCTTTCTCTCGCCAGGAGAACTTGACCATCGATGTGCCCGAGTTGGACGAGGATGAGAAAGAGGAATTCAAGTATCTTCCTGGTCACTTTCAAGTGCGAAGAGTCCTGGTAGCTCTACCGAACCACAGATATCTGGTCCGACTAGCAAGTGGTGAAGTCGATCTGGTAAGTCAATACCAAGCTCTTGAGGATAGTGCCTAGGGAAAGGATCGCTGACATATACCTCCGCAGGTTGAACGATCAGAGTTGACGTCCCAACTACACAACGGAAAGCTCGCTTTGAACGAGTACAACAAGCTTCGATTCCGAAAAGCTGCCCGACTACCCAAGCAACCTTCACTTCTTGCGTCCGGCAACATCAATTGGCAGAAATTGGACTATCCAGATTCGGAGCCTGATGAGGAACCGGCAAGGAAGAGGAGGAAGACTTATGTGGAAGAGGAAATCAGCGATGTCAAACAAGACGCATCTTCAGCTGATGAATTTCGAGATTCAGACGATGTGCGACCTCAAGGACGTCGTTCCACTCGCCTTGCCCCAAAGAGACGCTCAAATTACTTTCAGAAGGAGGTCTACAGCCTGGTGAGCTCCGACGGTGATGACCTACCAAGACGTCGCCCGGGACGGCCAGCACGACAGACGGTCAAGGAAAAAGAAGGAACTTCCAAGAACCTAAGACAACTACGGGCTCAACGAGCTGCTTCCTCTGAAGAGCGGGCCCAGCGAGAAGCTGGAGCAAGAAGATCCGAGCGAACGCGACAACAACCGAGAAGAAGCATGCGAGAGCGCCACGAAGATGATTTATCCTCACAGTCAGAGAAAGACCAGGAGCCAAAAGTCGTCGCTACCAAAGAGCTTTTTGCCAGACTTCCTCAAACAGATCCTTTTCGCCGACGCCATCAGCAGGAGTGCGCCACTTGCTATCATACCGGCGACAATGACGTAAAGGGTCCCCTTGTCTTTTGTCAGGGCTGCTCGAATGCCTACCACAAACAATGTCTTGGTCCTCGTGGCAGTCGGGAACACCTGGTGACAAAGGTGGGTGACAGTTTATTTGTGCTGCAATGCCGGAGATGCATCGGCATTGCTCGTGAGAAGGATCCAAGCGCTCCTCATTATGGTCGGTGTACAGGCTGTGATAAGCTCGGAGCGCTGTCCAAACCACTAAAAAGACGTCTTACCACTCGCCAAGAACAGGTCCAGCGAGAAGAGAATGGCGGCGTCGATCCCATTACCATTGTGCAGCCAGACACCATTAATAACACCGACAATGTCATGTTTCGATGCGCAACTTGCAACAGAGCATGGCACATGCACCACCTACCAAATCGCAAGACTACTCACTCACAGCCGGGTGATTCAGATGAAGAAGGTTTGGATGAGAAAGCAATAGCTCAGAGGCGATTTGAGTTGTACCATCGCTCGTGGATTTGCAAAGATTGTGTAGAGAATCAGCACACAATCGACGCCATTGTTGCCTGGCGACCTGTTGATCAAGAGTCGTATGTCCCAGGCACTACTCTAGGTAAGCTTTCAGAAAGCAAGAAGGAGTATCTACTCAAATGGAAGAACCAATCCTACCTGCGATGTACATGGATGCCCGGAACCTGGGTGTGGGGGATAGTTGCTTCTGCAATGAGAGTCTCCTTCACCAAGAAGCCAGAAAATCAGCTTCCCCGAATGACCACGAAAGACGCAATTCCAGAAGAATATCACCGTGTCGACATTGTGTTTGATGTGCGATACACCAGCGTCGTTAGGAATAGCTCTGAGGGTATCGACTTGGCACGAGTCAAAGAAGTTGATACTGCCTACGTCAAGTACAAAGGCCTTGGCTATGAAGATGCTATCTGGGAGAAGCCGCCAAGCTACTCAGACACAGAACGATTCAATGACTTCAAAGACGCCTACGAGGACTTTGTTAGAAAGCGATACATGTCGATTCCACCCCAGTCAACACTGAGAAGAGCCTTGCTTCACGCACGAAGTCAAGATTTTGAGACCAAGCTCATCAGGAACACTCAACCTACCATCATGACTGGAGGGCAAATGATGCAATATCAGCTGGAAGGGCATAACTGGTTGTACTATCAATGGTATCGACAACATAATGCTATCCTCGCTGACGAGATGGGTCTCGGAAAGACTATCCAGCTCATCGCATTGATGGCCACTCTCATTCAGCAACACAAATGCTGGCCTTTCCTTGTCGTCGTGCCCAATTCAACATGTCCTAATTGGCGGCGAGAGATCAAGAAGTGGATACCTTCAATACGAGCAGTCTGCTATTATGGCTCAAGTGCCAGCAGAAAGCTAACCCACGACTACGAGCTGTTTCCGAAAGACCCAACTGAAGATCCGGATAAGAGGAAAAAGAACGACGTCAAGGACATCAAGGCACACATTGTGATTGCCTCTTACGAGTCGATCGTGGAGAAGACCACGGCCCACAGCCTGCTACGTGTGCCATGGCAAGGACTCATTGTCGACGAAGGTCAAAGGCTAAAAAATGACAAGAACTTGGTATATGACGCTTTAGCAAAATATCGGTTCCCTTTCAAAGTCCTCATGACTGGAACACCCCTTCAAAACAATGCTCGAGAATTGTTCAATCTGCTACAGTTTCTGGACAAGGACAAGCACAACGCTGCACAACTCGAAGCCAAATATGCTGAGCTTACGCAAGAGAACGTGCCTGAACTGCATGAGCTGCTCAAACCTTACTTCCTTCGACGGACAAAAGTGCAAGTCTTGACCTTCTTACCACCGATGTCGCAAATCATTGTTCCAGTCTCGATGAGCGCGCTGCAAAGAAAGGTTTCGAAGTCAATCATGTCCCAAAATCCACAGCTTATGAAGTCGATTTTCAGTCGAGACAGCTCCCTTGCAGTTAAAGAACGAGCCAACCTCAACAATATGCTTATGCAGCTGCGAAAAACCCTTTGTCATCCATTCGTCTACAGTCGCGAGATTGAGGACAGATCTGTGGACAGTGACACCTCTTTCAAACGACTAGTAGAAGCGTCATCAAAGCTGCAACTTCTGTCCATCATGCTACCTAAGCTCAAGGAAAGAGGTCATCGAGTTTTACTCTTCAGCCAATTTCTTGACAACCTCGATATCGTTGAAGACTTTCTAGACGGCCTCGGCATGCTTCATCGACGATTGGACGGCACTATCACAACCCTCGAAAAACAGAAGCGCATTGACGAATTTAACGCCCCAGACTCGCCCTACTTTGCTTTTCTCTTATCGACTCGAGCTGGTGGTGTAGGTATTAACCTTGCTACTGCAGACACGGTCATCATTCTCGATCCGGATTTCAACCCGCATCAGGATATCCAAGCCCTTTCTCGAGCGCATCGTATTGGTCAGCAAAACAAAGTCCTTGTCTTTCAGTTAATGACTCGCAATTCTCCGGAGGAGAAAATCATGCAAATCGGCAAGAAGAAAATGGCTCTCGATCACATCCTGATCGAAGCAATGGACCAAGACGACGAGGCTGGCATGGACCTTGAATCGATCCTCCGCCATGGTGCAGCAGCACTCTTTGACGATGATGAGAATGCAGAGAATGATATCATCTACGACGAAGCAAGTGTGGATAAACTCTTGGATCGAAGTCAGATAGAATCTACAAAGACGTCCGATAACCAGTCCGCCGAATCACAATTCAGTTTTGCCAGAATATGGGCTAACGATAAGGCAACCCTTGAAGAAGGTCTCAGGGACAGTGAAGCTTCGGGCACGAACACTCCGAATCCAGACATATGGGACAAGATTCTGAAAGAACGAGAACGTGCATACCAAGAGGAAGCCGTGCGAAAAGCAGAGGAACTTGGCCGTGGTAAACGCCGTCGTGGACAAGTCGATTACGGCGGGAAGACAGATGCTGACGTTAATGACGCTCTTGGCATTGACTCATCGCCTATCAAAACTAGGGACAAAGGTAGTGGTGACGAGAGAAGCATTACATCTGGTGATGAAGACTATCAAGAGGCTCCAGTAGGGACAGATATCGACCCAACCACAGCGGGCGAGGAGACGGAACCAGAAATACATACTATCACTGCGAGGCCGTACAAACGCGTCAGAGTACCAACGGGTCAAGCACCGCATTTCAACGGCGACCTTCCCGCCTCCATCACGACACCATCTGCAGCTAACAATTTCACAGACTATACTGCCATCCCCGTTCCACCAAACCATAGGTGCAGCGTATGCAAGGAAGATCACCCGATGGGCTGGTGTCGCCTCAAAATTGCCGGTGTCGAGCATTGTGGGCTATGTGGATTGGCGCACTTGGGTCACGGGAGGACATGTCCACATCTCAATGACGAGAAACAGGTTGAAACGTTATTGTTGACGTTGAAGGAGAGTACCGAAAGCAGAGATCTCATTGACGAGGCGGCTAAATACCTGAGGATGATTAGAGCAGATCTCGTTGGGCAAAGACGTCAGAGAGAAAGGAGGCTAGCAGCAGAACGAGAGAGCCAAGCGCTTGCTGCAACACCGTCGAGCACTAATGGTATCGGTCCGCAGCAGACGCCACCTGCAGTCAATGGTGTCAAAAACACTCATGCAGCTACTGGTACAAACGGCGCTGGTAGTGTGAGTATCGATGTCAACTCCAGTGATATCAGGTCTGCTCAATCTCAGCGGCAACAGCAACAAAGACCCCCAGTTCGAGCTCAAGAAGCTGCTGGCGTTACACAAGACGTGAATTCGGGTGACGGTTCAGCCATCAACGGCACAGTCAATATGAGCAACAGAGGGGCCCGTGTCCACACGGAGTCTACTAGACCTTGAGAGCAAGAGCAGGCGTAAGCGCAAATCTATGTGGTCAAAGTTGATTGACTTCAAAGAATACCATTGCTCAAAGGAGCTACTTTTACAAGAGACGTATTATTATCTTAATCTACAAGCTTCAAGTCAAGAGCACAACACTATATGAACATGCTTCTCTCGTTCCATCCTATTGAGGTGCAGCTTTCTCAGCACGTTCAAGTGCCGTACCAGTCGTCATGTTGGAAAGTAAAATGATTGGTTGATTGCACATGGCTGTATTCCCAGAAATGAGATAGCGTGAAAAATAACTTTTCCGCTCAAGGATGTACGCCCTGCCACTGCAACATTTTATGAAGATACCCACCACGTACCACTGGTTTTGGACATATATATAGCCGTAGCAATCTTGCAAGACTGTGAGGTGGACTGTTGCAGTGTTTAGTGTATCCATCGACACAATTCTTTAATTCTGATGAGTGAATAAATTCTTGATTTTCCTGTCCAACACAACTACACACTTCCAAGCGACGTCCATTCACTGTGAGTGGAACTGGCCACTCACAACTCGCGTTGCTGCGCAACGATCTATAGCACGTAGGCCTTAAGTGTTCAAGGTAGTTGAATCACCCGGAAAAAGTGAAAGTCAGTGCACGAAATATCAGCCAAAGAAACACGGACATCAGCGACGACTCTCCTCGAGAACGAAACAAGATGTCTCCCAGCACCGACATGTTCATCAATCCGCACGCCAGCGCACATCTCAGTGCTTCCACCCCGACAACAGCATCTGATCGAGAAACAATCAAGCAATTCCACCACAACCTACCAGACTTCAACGTGACGCCCCTCCTCAACGTCCCTACTCTAGCACAGCAACTCAATGTGAATCGCGTGCTGGTCAAAGCAGAGTCGTCGAGACTGGGGTTACCCGCCTTCAAGATCCTTGGCGCTAGCTGGGGCGTGTACCGCTCGGTATGCGCTTTCTTCGAGCTTGCGCCGGCGCCGTTGGTTCCGCTGAGTGATCTCGGTCGGAAGGCGCGCGACGCGGATATGACGCTGTTTGCGGCGACGGATGGGAACCATGGGCGTGCGGTTGCGCGCATGGCGAGGTTGTTGGGTGTCAAGTGTGCGATTTTTGCGCCGAAAGGGATGTACCCCTGGACGCAGCAGTTTATTAAGGATGAGGGTGCGGAGGTGGTTGTGGTTGGTGGGGACTATGATGCTGCTGTTGCGGAGTGTTGGAGAGTGTGCTGTGATACGAAGGGAGGGTTGATGGTGCAGGATAACGCGTTTGAAGGGTACGGGGTTGTGCCTGGCTGGATTAGTGAGGGGTATGGGACTATGATGGCGGAGGTTGACGAACAGTTTGATGAGGTGCTGAAGGATGCTAAGGAGGATGTGGATGGGAAGGAGATCACGCATGTTGTCACGCCAATTGGAGTTGGGAGTCTAGGAAACGCGGTCGTGAAGTGGGCGAAGACAATATCTGCGAGCCGGAAAAGGCCGCTCAAAGTCGTTGCAGTGGAGCCTGAGACCGCAGCGTGTCTGAACGCAAGTCTGAGGGCAGGTCGCAACACGACGATCGGCACGGAAGATACAATCATGAGTGGCATGTGTTGTGGGACTGTGTCACCCATTGCTTGGCAGGCGTTGAAGGAGGGTGTGGATGTGAGTGTTACGGTAGGAGACGGGGAATGTCATGAGATGGTGTTGGAGGTTGTGAAAGTGGAGTTGAGAGATGAGGAGCAGAGGGAGGTGGAAGTTGGGCCTTGCGGGGCTGGGTGCTTGGTAGGGCTGAAGAAGGTTTGTGGGGACGAGAAGGTTAGGAAAGTGTTAGGTTTGGATGGTGATAGTGTAGTTGTTGTGTTGAGTACGGAGGGGAAGAGGGAATATCCCGTCCCGGAGAGGCTGGGGACATGATTTCATACTTGAAAGATGTTGATGCTACCCTTTTTCAGGCTGCTTATCTAGCCAAGAATAATCAAGGTAGTGGTAAGGCCAAATGCATCCCTTGCTAACCGAAAACATGGTCTAGAAACCACAGGCAGAATATTTGTTCATCGACCGTAAATCCGTTAACGAAAGTGCCGCGAGTGATAGCTGATGGTTGCTGTAGCGAAGCAAATGCTGTACTGACGCAGCCCTGAGTATTCACCCACCATGGCCTGACCATAGCTTTCAACTACAAACAGTAGCTGCTTCCCGAAGGGCTTGAAAGGAGTATTATTGCTTTTTACCATATCACGACTTATAACTCCTCTAGCGGCGCAGATATAACGAGTTACTGTGAGTAGCAATGTCGTAGGCACAAAAATGGCAGAAATGCTAGGGGCTGCAACCAGTCAATTCGCTTCTGGTATTGAGTCATCCGGCTTAATCCTTCATTGGCTGTAGTTTTAACCACGTAAATAATGTGAATCATGGTTTGAAGGACTGCTATGGCCTGAAGTGTTGATTTAGTTGTGTTTTTGAGCATGAATTTTCGTCCTTTATCTAAAAGATTGTCGGATTTGGTAACTTCGAAAATACATCTTGACTGGTTGTGTACAGGAGGCTCTGCTATGACCTCTGTCAAACAGAAATTAGTGATGCTCAGAAACGTTGGTGGGTCAGTCGTGAAAGCAACGTGCCCATCTCAGTTGTGCGCGAAATAAATTTAGCTCTTGACATGTGCCGCGTACGTACTCGGCATGTATTACCTTTGGTGGCTTGGTAGTGGTGACGGGTAGTCGCTGGTTGCGCTATCGAGATGCCCATCTTTCTCAGCAATGGCAACCTCATTGGCGCTCAACTCACCCCTTCCGACCTTCCAATCATGGTACTCAACCTCGTATAGACCATTGATGGCGCGAACCTTCGGCGGTACATATGAACCAGCGAGCTCTTCCCGTCTTGGCTTGTAATCGTCTGAGTGCAACTGAGCTTTTTGCATTGTGTCTTGCTCGATGACGTCGGCTGCTACTTCCTTGGCTTGCTTCTTTGTGCGCCTGCGGTACCAGATGAACAAGATCACAAATGCAAGGATTAACAATACAGCAATCGTAGAGCCAATGGTTATGCCAGCTATTGCGCCTGAACTGAGGTCGTGGTGGATTGACTGAGACGCAGAGGTGGAGGTTGTGATCAGAGCAGTGGGGGATGTAACCAGAGAAGTAGTGATGAGAGTCGCAGACGTGGTGGGTGTTGTCAACGTGGTGAGAGTCGCTGAAGTAGTGCGAGTGGTGGAGGTAGGAGTTTTGAATATAGGAGTTGCAGACGTGGGATTTCCGGTTGTAGGAGTTACAGAGGTAGGAGTTACAGAGGTAGAAGTTACAGAGGTGGGAGTTGCAGAGGTAAGAGTGGCAGAGGTGGGAATTGTAGAGGTGGGAGTTGCAGAGGTGGGTATTGCGGAGGTAGGTGCTGTAGGAGCGGGAATTGCGGAGGTAGTAGTTGCAGAGATAGATGCTGTGGAGGTGCGTATTGTGGGAGCGGGAATTGCGGAGGTGGGAGTTGCGGAGGTGGTAGCAGGGACAGTGTTCCGGTTGGAGGTTGTGTTGGAACTTACAGTCGTACCTGTAACCCAGTTAGAGCTGCCTGAAGGATAAATAGTCATACCGACTGGCAGTCACGGAAGCGGGAGTCGACAGCGTACTGCTGAGTGCTGCTTGGTTCCAAGATGAGACTACAGAGCTGCAATATGACAACGCCTCATCAATCATAACAACACTCGCAGTAGCAGCATCGGCGTACTGGCTGGTGCATTCAGCATATAAGGAGATAGCTTGAGAAAAAGGACCATCATCTACACAAAGAGACGGCGTCTGGCCGATTGACTGGTAGACGAATCCGACATCATCTACTTGATGTCAGCGATCTGGCTGAAGCCTTAGGAGTAGAATTTCTTACTCGCTATTGAATAGCACTCCGCACCAAGTTGACGCTTTACAATAGCCCAGACATGAGCTATGACACCCATTTTAGAAAGGAGTGGTTTGTCAACCAAAACAAGGCTGGAAAGACCTCTGCAAGTTTAAATATTCGTTGATGTTAAGGGAGTAGCGAGTAATATAGCATATAGGCCAAAAGAAGCATCCAGACAGACTCAGCTCCGATCATTGACCCCTGTCGAATCGAAGATGGGACGTTCGTATGTAGGGAGTAGTATCGTTAATTGTGTAGCCAGTAGATGCACGATATAACCGAGACAAGCGCAACCGGCCTCGGGGCTAGAGCCACGCCAAGATCACCGCTTCCACACAAAGTTAAGCGGGGATCTTGGCGTGGCTGTCGCTTGCATGGCCTCAAGTCTCGACCAGCGTAAAGTGCCGAGAAGGATGGTAGTGTCTCTAGCGAAGTTTGTGCCAAGGCAGCCTTGAGTATTCTCCTCCGTGGCCTGGCCATCGCTTTCAACTGCTAGCAATTTCTGCTTCTTGAAAGTCCTTGAAGAACTGGCATTGTTCTGCCGCATCTCGACTTGTACATCCTTCGGTAGCTGCAGTTGTAAAGGATCGTCTAGAGGAGCATTTTTGTGTTCGCAACAGTTGGCAAAGATGTTCAAGATTGTCAGATAGTCTGTACTCTCGCATTAGTAAGCATTCTGGCTTCACCTTATCATTGGCCGCGATGTAAGAACGTAAATCATGGAAACCGACGTGTGAGAGATTTCTGTTGCCTGATGTATTTATTTGATTGTTGTTGAGTACGGGTCTTCGGTTGAGCGGACGTAGCGGCATGGAGACTCATGATAACGAAGCCGACGAGGTGTGATGTCTTCTTACATTATTGCACAGGCGTATGAAGCTAAGAATGATAGTTTGCTGCTCTTGATATTGTGAAGTGGAAGATATGATGAGCGAATGAGTTCGAGAAGAGACAAAATCTGCTTTGAACCTGGGAAACCTATCCATTGATATGGAAAAAAGCCGCCCGAGTAGACGCATCCAAGTCATGCTCAGTTATGGCGAGTGGGTCATCAGCATCCAAGGCGCAGCAAGTGACAGTGTGCTTCTGAGAACGCGTATGGATACAAGGCTTGATGGCAAGATTAACAGCAAGAGTTAATGATAACGCTGTTGTGATCAGAGCTGGCCTCGCATGATGGAACTGAACATTGTTGGTAAGGATATCAAGATTGTCAACATACTAGCAGCCATCATGCCATAACTCAGTTCACAAGAAAGTTATTGCGTGTGCACGGGACTGGATACGCTACATTTTTGGCATTATGAGCTAACTTTGCATTGTCTAAGTATGCTCGCCTTGACTGCAAGTAGTTCGATGCAACTTCTGCAAACAGAGTTCCTGCAGTTACATTGCACTTCTCTGTCCAACCATCGCAAAACATCGTGTTGGCCAATAGCCAGCAGTGCTTTAAAAGGCGTGTCAATGGTGAACACTGGACAGCATTTCACTATCGGCTCTAGCGCTCCCAAAGTCAAAGATGTCGTCGAATGTGAGCCAAAACAGTACCTGCAAGCCGGCTGAAAAGAAATTTCCTTGAGGTGCTCTGCTCCCGAATGAGCATATCATGCACCCTGGCTATTCGGTCTACCCGGTATATCGTCATACCAACCAAACAAGCGGAGCGAGATCACAAGAAACCTGGTTTACAAACTTTCCAATGTCACACGGTGACGGTAAAGTACCAGTTGTGCATCCTGGCGTTGAAATGGGTTTCTGAGGTAGGGAACCGCATCGTGGAAGCAAGATATGGGAGTGGCGAAGCGCTCAAGTGAGGTCTTAGAGTAAATGCCTGCCACATCTACCGCTGGTGGAACCAGATGCCCAATGTTGGCCATTAGAGCGAAGTTGTCAGATAGGCCAAGATTGTGACGAAGTGATGTGACATGCCTCTGACGATAGGTTGAAATGTCTTTAGAGATGCCTGGTATCCCTATAGAGCCATTTGTAAGACCAGAAGCCGATGTCGCTTTCATGTAGCCGGTCTTGGGGCTTGAGTTGCCGAGAATGCCCTTGTACGCTCCTTGGCATTGCAAGCCGTGCCCGTTCGGATCATTTGTTCTTGATAGCAGCTTCTTCAACCTTGAGTCTCTCCACCAGCTTCGTTCTGAGATAGTCAGGTAAGTCAAGCACACCATCTCTTGTGCACATCCGATATGTGCCACTTTCTTGATATCGTCCATGGCCATCTGTGAATCTTCCCTGTCCATCAACCTCGACACTCCCGAAAATATCCTCCGGCTCAGCTATCCGGCCAAAATCAGGAGGATGTCTGTTGTCGCTAATGTGTATCCATCCTCCTTGGCCACCGGAGCCAGCACCACCTTGGTCAGAAGCTCCCGAGGAGCCGGTGGTGGTCCTCCTGTTGACCTGCATCAGAGTGGCACCCGATGAGGACGCCATTGCCGCAGCTTGCGCCTTGACCTGAGGATCGTTGTGCGCATGCTCGGCAATCACACTATGTAGGATTTGGACGAAGCGCGGGTTCTCGCTAAAGCTCCGAGGTATGGGCGGTAATTCATCAGCTTCACCCAAAGCTAGCTCAGTGGTGGGCGGTTTCGTCGATAGAAGACTGAATATGTGGGAGCGAGGTTTGGCTGGATTGGGAAAAACATACTATTCCGATCAGACAGGAAATCATTGTAAACTTGATGTACATACGATATTTGGATTAGATTCCAGGGTGCTCACCCATCTTCGAGCACCCCGTGCGAAAGATTGCCCATTGGGAGCAAGACGTCGACACGCTAGACCGAGCATACTGAAGTGAGGGCTTAACAATGTGACATGCAAACCATGAGAGCTTCAGAACGCTTTCCGCTGACGCAGAAGTCCGGAACAACTACGGCACTTCGAAATTTTGCTGATGTCATCAACTTTGTGATTCAACCTAACCGGATTAGGGAGACGCAGTCTCCATGATTAATGGCTCCCCTAACACTGCCGCTTTTATCACTCGCACTATTACTTTATATGCTGTGCCTGACAAGCTCATTTACATGCTTCCTCAGATGTTGCCGCCCCCGACTGCCCCATGGCGCCATTTCATCCAGACCGAAGTCGCTACGACGCGCTCTCCTCAACCCCGAATCAATCTGGTCTACTGTGTCTGTACTGGTCCATTTGCTCCATGATGTGCATAGTCCATCTACTTCAGACAAGGTTTTGACCGTCGAAGCTATTTCCCCTGGCCGCTCAAGTATATTCATGTATAATCCTCCGGATACATGCCACGCAATATGGCAGTGGAATGGCCAGACACCCGGATTATCTGCATCAATTTGAATCGCGATGTACCCACTAGGCTGGAGTAACTGTACATCTCGTCGTGCAGGATTTGAGCGGTTACCTTGAATGGTCCCATCCCAGGACCCCGTGCCTTCAGAGAGCACGAACATGTTATGACCGTGGATGTGCATTGGATGTGCAATTGCATTTTCATTATTGATCACGATGATGAATGATTTGTTGCTGCCAAAGTTGTAGACATTCCATTCTGCTGGGAATGAAGCAACGTTTGCAGAAGAGTTATCTGCTTGGAGAAGCGGCAGAATGGGCTTGTTGTAGTCTGTCCTGAAGGAGGATCCATCCATCGTCCACAGAAAGTTGCCAGATGAATTGACTTCGAAGGACAAGGAGACATCAACTGTAGTGTTGACACTTGGTGGCGCGAGTGGGAAGAAAGGAACGGTTGAGCTTAGAGCATCGTTCGCGCAATTGCTATCGTCGATGGTCCAACTTGTGGTGGTAGGCTCGGCCGTGACGTTGGCGTTTTCGTAATAGATGATTGCAAGGCCGTCTGGTCGGTCACACAATGAGCATAAGCTGCTGATGCTACTACGTATCCAGTATGAGGAGGTGGAGCTGCCGTTTGCTCTGATGAGGACATCAGCCTGTTGGCTAATAGCAAGGGTCAATTGGGTTGTGTTGTAGGGAACAATGGGCACCTGGAAGAGTGAGCCTCGAGCCAATACTGCTCAATATAAAACTTACAAAGTCGTATGCAATAACCTCTAGAACGTGACTGTCGATAGAGAATCGCTGAATGCCTTCCGCTCCACCATTGATCAGTCTCAGACGGTGTGTTTTGCCAGACGTAAATTGAAACTTCGAAAGACCAGCGTTTTCGGTACATGTAGCATTGTTCGTTACCAAGGAGCAGTTGTAGTTACCCTTGCCATTTATCAAGTTGTTCTGTGACGCAGGCGCAATCTTCGTAAGATCTGTGCCCATAACCTCTTCAGTGATCGTGAGATAATCCTCGTGGTAGTAGTCAGTCAGAATTACCGGGCCGAGATCCTCATCGTAGTTGGCATTGTCGGGACCGTGAACAATGATGGCTCCCATTGCACCACCTGCATACTGAGCCGAAAAATGAGAATGCCACCAAGAAGTCCCGTAAAGGTCGGCTAGGAAGCTGTATGTGAATGTCTCGCCAGGTGCAATAGGACATTGGCTGATTCCGGGGACACCATCCTCATACTCCGTGTTGACCTGTAGCAAACCATGCCAGTGCAATGATGTGCCCTCTTCAGGACTTGTGATGTTGTTAGTCACAGTAACCTGAATAGTGTCTCCCCAATTCGCCTCGATAGTAGGACCGGGAAACTGATTGTTGATAACGAGCACCTCACGCTCTACTCCATCGGGTGCCATGGTGCCTCTTGCTATGTTGAAGTTGTAGGACCTTACAACGCCTGTGTTCGGTGCAGAAGTGTACGGGCTTGTATTATTAGCCGTTCGATTGCCCCATGGTGCGCCTGCAGTGTTAGAACCGGGTGCCGAGCTTCCAATGAAAGGCGGGAATTTTGGAGCATCGAGGGTGCCCAGCTTCGAATTTCCATTAGAACGAGCTTGTGGCAACCAATTCTGACCAAGTCGTCCGTTACCAAGGTTAGGGAAAGGCAGATGGACGCTGTTCGTAGGAAATACCACTGTAAACAATGAAGCTGGAAGTGACGCAGTTCCAGTAATCCCAGGACCAGAGTAGGTTACTGGATCTTTTGTGGGCGTTGCCTTTTTCTTGGAGGACCCTTTAACCGCTGAATGAGGGTGATGGTGTTCTCTAGGAAGGCCTGTGGTTCCCTTCCTGTCAGGGTGAAAGGACTCCGAGGGTAGAGGGGTTGCGAGTGTATGCCAGGCGTGAGAATGCGGCATATCGGTCTGAGACGCTGGAGTGTGTTACTGAGTCCGACAACTTTCGGACGATGATTCATGGTGGCCCAGCTCAGGTTGTGCCAACGCTGTTGACAATATCCACAGGAGTGATGTTGCACAATAAAAAGAATGTAAGCGCATGATGAAATGCTGGCTACCAAAAACCTCCCAATATGAAAAGAATGGATAGACACGAAAGTATGTCAGATTTTGCGGAAGAAGCAGAAAAGACAACGAATGAGATGAATGATAAGGGTCACAGATTGCAGGTCTGCTTCTTGATATTATGAACTAGTGTCGCCATTTTGGCCATTTTTTCGTGGTCCTTGAGACAGATGTCTCTAAACCGTTAAACGCCACCATGATATTGCTCTTTCCCGGGGCATGCGTAACGGCAGGAAACAGGGATCAAGCCACTTACGAAAGGACCTGGAGACATCTAGATGCTATCTGGCGGATTCCGAACGCGCTGTGCGCAGAGGCTGGAATATCAAGTGCCGTCTCTTGTGAATCATGGACAAATCTGGCAAGAGTCCACGAGCGCGTTTCCACCAGAATTACCGAGTAGGCGAGTTTGCGAGGATAGTGGGGCATCGCATAAATGCGCCAACAAGGTAGGAGGCAGCAGAAGGTGAATTCAGGTACACATACCGCTTAAAAGGACCGAAACAGATTCGATGCCCCTATCATCGAGGCCCGATTGGGTTTGCTGAAATAGTGCCTGGCGCGTCTGAGCCATCTCGCGGTGCTCGAACAGTCTCGATACGCTGCTATGTAGAAAGCATGCAAATCACCAGCGTGCAACCCTGGTCAGGGGTAAAGAAATCTGGTAGAATGACGTTGGCATATTACGCACGCTGCCACGCGCCGACACGTGCTTTTCGTGCCCGATATACTAACCGGAAAATGAAATGCTCAACACTCCCGGCACTAGCGAATTGTCACGTCTTCACAATACCAGAGCCATAAGACGTTGATGAATTAACAAAATCCGGTAGTCGTTCGAAAACAATCACAGTCTTTGGACACACTCCTGCCCCAAGCTTGCCGATGCGCATCCCAATGGAACGGGACAACCCGTGGCACCATCAACCAATCTTGGAACATCATGCTGCGGAAGCTTCTTCGTTCTTTGGCACTGCTCACCGATCCTTCTTATTGGAAACATTGAATAGTTCAATAATAGCTTTATAACAAAACCAGTTAATATCGCGAAACGGGACGTCTGCCTTGATGATGAGGCGGCTCATGCTTCTCTATTCAGCAAACTTACGATGTTGACCAATTTCCTTAGCAAAGTACGCGTCTGCGAACACCTAGTTTCTTGATCCACATTTGACAAGCTCATCATTGGTGAGAAGGCGCCTCGAAGTCTTGCATTTGATCACGGTGGTGGTCAGATGCAGTGGTCCGGACATGAGCCAAGATTCATAATGCTAATTAGTATTCAAGGGCGATCGTATGATTGTAAGACCGAAGTGCAGCACGGCAAGTCGGCATATTGTGATATGCTAAAATAGCGCTCTGTGACACCGCGTCCTCGGTGTATGGATTTATGAGCAAACATTACTAGGTACAAATAAGTAGTGCTGGTTGTGGTTTGTTGCATATGAAGAACAACTTCGTCTCTGAAAGGTTTGAGTGCTGTTAGTGTATTCACATACATAGTGCCGAATTACATTTTCGAATGCGTCAAAGATATTCCCTTCATTCATCCAGAGGAGAGCACAAAGTCTTGTCGCGCTGAGTTGCCTGAAAACCCACGACTAATAGGGACTTCCTCCATGAAGGCAAGACCGGAGTTTTGACTTCAGTTCACATTTCTACTCTTCTGACAACTGCTATGGGGGAACGAGTTCTTGTGCGAGTGATATGTCCTTGCATTTCGATCACAGGAGAGTGAAAGTTGATCGAGCGGAGGACAATTATTTAACCACCATACCTATGGCTTACAGTCTGTTGGATACAGTGACATACACAAGTCCATCTGGCATATCTTTGATATCACTTCTGAATAACCCAAACCCAGCATGAAGGTTCTATGCACTAATGGTTATGGTTAGACGATACTATCCAACGCTTTGTCTCCATTGCTTAGTCTCGTCTCAACCTTCGAGACACTACTAATATCATCGCAGACTGCACAAGGCATGGAACACCTCAAAGATAAGGCCGAAATTGTTTTTGCTCTCCCCTACAAAAGCGCCTGAGCAATGTTTCTTTGCTGATAGAATGATAGAATGTGGCGCAGGCCAGGACATCAGAACGGATAGCAAAAGCGGAGGTGGTGTTGCTGAAGCAAGTTCAGCAATTATGTAAGATGATCAAGAATTGGAATCGCTTCGTAGTCAAAGGCTTAGGAGGCTAGCATCACAGCTTAAAGATACTTATCCTCGCGTCGAGAAACTTCAGACAAGATCCAGCTTGTTCATAGGCCTGCTGAGCACTAGATATCCCACATTCGAGTACCTGATGCTCGCTGCCATATTTCAAAACCGTCCCTGGCTTTTCAGCTGGATCGCTGACTGCCGCCTTGAAAGCCAGAATACTGAGACTCGACTATATCATTTAATACAGAAGTTACTAGAGTCGTTAGTTAACTCAACACGTGCTGGGACTGACAACTGATCACCCAAAATAAGTATGACATCACTGCGGCATTCGTGTTTCCATCGTATTGGTTAGACCGCTTCGGACACGGCTCACTTGCAGTGATCTTTGCGCTTCCTGAAGTCTATTTGTCACACCCCATCAGGCACGATCTCCTCTTCAGCATAGTCTAAATGGTTGCTGCTGTGCGCTACTATTAGCAGAGCCTCTGCTCGCGCATGCCTCTCTAGACTGAAAGAATGACTCGCTAGCAGCTCCGGTCAGCGTCGCCAGGACTTTAGGGTCTGGCTCGGCAAGAACTCTATATGTCGCATGTTAATGAAAAACTTTAGGAACACGGTAGCTACGGGACTTTGAGGCTACGCAGGTGACGATCATGCCAAGATCACCGGTTGCTTAAGCGTGGCTTTAGCTCATGCTTCCACCCACACCGGCTTTGCTGTGTTGTGCATCTATTGGCTACATAGGACGCAGAAGTACGATGGTGTTCCCTACATACGAGCCATCATCCTCGGTTGGAGAGGGGTCAGGTTTTGGAGCTAAGTTTATCTGAATGCTTCTTTTCCAGCCTAAGTTCTGCACTATTCGATGTCTCTTCTACATAATAAAATATCAACTCACAGAGGGTTTTCCCACCTTGCTGTTACTTAACGAAACTTCGTTCGATACAATGGGTGTCATAGCTCGTGTCTGGGCTATCGTAAAGCGACAAAATGTTGCCGTTCCTGCACAGTGCTACAACCAGGCGAGTAAGACATTGTCCTGTGTAAGCGACTCAGTCAGATCACTAACGTTAGATAGACAACGTCGGCATAGTCTACCAGCAGGTCGGCCAGACGCCGTCCATTTGTGTAGATGATGGTCCCTTCTCTGACGCTTTTTCCATTCTGAATTCGTGCACGAGCGCATACGCCGATGCTTCTAGCGTTGTAACTGTTGCTGTGCTCAGCGCCCCGTTATCATATTGCAGCTCTGTAATCTCGTCTTTGGGCCAAGCAGCACTCAAGAGTTCGCTGTCGGTTCCCGCTTCAGCAACAGCCAGTCAGTTTGGCTATCCTCCTCAGCAAACAGCTCTAATTGGTGTGTAGGTACGACTTCGAGCTCTGATACAACCTCTAGCTCAAGTACTGCTACTGCTACCACGCCTTCGACTCCCACCTCCGCTTCTCTCGTTACGTCACCTACCTCCACCTCCGCTTCTCTCATCACGTCACCCACCTCCACCTCTGCGCCAGCCCACAAAAACCTCACTGGGGGTGCAATAGCTGGCGTAGCAGTTGGCGCGGTAATTGCTGTATTGCTAGTACTTGCATTTGTGGTCTTCATCTGGCGGCACAAGCGCACCAAGAAGCGGGCCAAGGAAGCTCGCACGGAAACAATGGACAAAGCTCAATTGCACTCTGATGACTACAAGCCAAAGCGGGAAGAGCTCGCCGGATCAAAGGTACCGCCAAGGATTCGCGCCATCGAGGGTCTCTATGAAATCGAATACCACGACTTGAAAGCCGGGAGAGGCGAGTTGAGCGCGAACGAGGTTGCAGCTGCTGAGAAAGATGAGCTTCTCAACCGCACAGTGAACGAGGGACCATCACAATTGCAAAGCTCTCAAAGGTAAGATGTGCCGGAGAGGTGCGCAGCGCAGGCCACTGACTAAATGGTCTTGGCGCAAATTTTTGAAATTGGTGTAATGGCCTCACCACTGACCCATTAACCCTTCTGAAGGCCAATGATTTCTGCTTGACGGCTGGCATAGCAAAGCTCCCATATATGTCTGACGGAGGCACATCCCTGAAAGCAACGGACCAGACGATCTTCTGGACAGATCACAAGTTCATTTGGGAGAACATTCAAAAGCTGGTTAGTCTCTTATCTTGCAAACTCTGAAAGCATCTGTGACCTAAAGCACGATCAGCGCCGCGAACAGAGATCGACCTCACGGACGCGTCTGATATGATTGAAGCGGTGGATAAAGGAAGCCTTCAAAACCACGTTAGGGAATGGTTTCAAATGACTTTCCATTCACGAAAGGTCTAAGGCAAACCTAATCCAAGCCAACACTGATTCACATTGTATGGTTCCGAACTACAACTATTGCTCCGGGATGTAGGAATACTTGAGACTAACCAGGCTGATGTAGATATCATAACGGGTAAGCTGCAGAAGACTTCACCCTCGTGAGGCCTACCCTGACATGAAGGCGTCAGCAACTGTCAAAGACATTAAAAGACCCACACAACATTACAGATAAGTGTCATTAGCAGAACATGAAATTTATCGTTCAGAGGCATTATTCGACGCCAACGCTTTCGGACTTCCAACTCTTGATACGCAGTAAGAAAACACCGGAATTGCCTTATGAGATCATGGAAGGGAGAGCGTCATGAGTCTCTTTTCAAAGTCATCAAACGATGGATGTTTCAGCGCCACCTTCTTCACTTCCTCAGACTCTACACTCTTCAGACCCTGCTTTCTGAACAGTTTTGCATTTTCTACCGTATTCTTGAAGTCCTTGTTGGGTGCCCATCCATCGAAATTGATTTATATAGGATCGTGAACATTTTGCAATGGTCCTTTCTTGATGGTCATCTATATGGAGAAAGTTGCTAATGGCGGAGGGTGAGGAAGCAGTCTTCCAAGGAGTGAATAAGAGTTGTAAAACAAAAGGACCTTGATTTGAGGTTCTAGCCGTCTCCTTGTACAGCCAACTCAACAGTCCCTGTCGTTCGAAGATGGAACTCTAACCACATAGAACAGAAAGATATTCATTGCTCGTCTCTTGAAACATCACCAGCCAGGAATCTCTTTTATCTTCACCCACATACCTAGTGCTGGCTTGGTGGTGACAAGCCCCGCCGGATAGTAGCTGCTAAGATCCCTAGTGATAGAAAACTCGTAGCGGCCGACAACTGCAGCAAGAAGGCATTTTAGCTCTGCCTGAGCAAATCTATACACGATTATTAGTCCGTCTTCAAAAGGTATGCGTTGCGCATTTGTGATTTACCCTTGACCAATGCAGCTTCGTGGTCCATGCAAGAAAGTCATATTCGAGTAGTTGCTCATCGCACCACCAGTCTTGTTCGGAGATCCATCTGCGTTGATCCACCTGCCTGGCTTGAATTCAAGCGCGTCTTCGCCCCAGAAGCTGGCACTTCTGTTGATAGCCCAAGGCGAAATGATGACGCTCGTGCCTGCCGGAAGCATGTAGTTGCCAAGTCTTGTCGGACGGATGGCCTCTCGGGTTGTGACGGGTACTGTTGGATACAGACGGAGTGTCTCGTTGCAAACGCCGTTGAGCAGCGCTAGAGTGTCGATCTGAGCAGCTGTGATGCTTTCACTTTGTAGGACGTTAGGTGATGGAAGGCTAGCTCGTATTTCCTCGCGCAGTTCTGTCTGTATCTGTGGGTTCAGCGCTAGGAAGTATATGCACCAGGAGAGTGTGGATGACGTTGTCTCGTGTCCAGCGGCCATCATGGTTAGAACTTGGTGAGCCAGCTCATGGTCAGTGAAGTCGTTTGACTTCACCAGTAATGACAATATGTCATGTCTCTTCTCTTTCTCAGCGGTGCTTAGTTTTGGACTTGATAACTCTGCCCTACGATCCTTGGACAAGTTGTACGCGAAATTGTTCAAGTTGCCAGATATATTGAGAAACTTCTTTGGAATATCCCAAAAGGGGATTGAGTTAACCAACTTTCCGGGAAACATAAGATTGAGGGCGAAGAAGATGGCTTTGGCACTATCCGGCTCGAGGAGCATGTTATATTGTTCAACAAATTCGTCGTGTGGGTTCTTCAAAGAATGGAAGTCTCGGCCGAAACCGGCAATACCGATGATGTCGAGTGTGACTCGTGTACACCAGACACCGATTTCGACTTCGGGTTCCGCTGTCATCCCGGCTAGCATTTGAGTCATTTCGCATGCTTTTGACCAAAACACCGGATATAGATCTCGAATAACCTTAACTTGAAAAGATGGCAGTAGATCTGTGACATGTGTTAGTTAGAGGCACCTCCAAGCGACCGCTGTAATATGCAAACTTACGCTTGCGCTGGAACTTGTGGACATCTCCTTCAACAAGAATCAAGCCGTCACCAAGAACTCGTCGTAGGATCTCGACGACTCTAGGTTGCTTTTCGTAGTCGTACGTGTTGTCATGTAGGATAGTCTTCAGAATCTCGTGGGACGTCGGAATGACAGCATCCTGGTTAAAGAAATCCCTGATTCTGATAAGTCCTTCGTTGGGGATCTCCTCCATCCATTGTCGAGACTTCTCGCCCCTTGGCTTGCTGAATCGTGCCTGGAGAGAATGGCCAAAAAGTATGCTGCCTCCTTTTGGACTTGGAATATGTCGCAAAGGTGAAAGGAAGAATGGATAGATGACACCGGCCCAAATGCCATAGAGGATGACGTTTAAAACGAACAAACGAGCCCCTAAACGGCCAAGGCCACCCGTAGGTCGAAGCTGAGGAGCAAAGTATAGGGTGAGGTACGCTTCGACAACCGAGAGCAGCACAATGCCAAATGAAACGTCGCGGAACTTCATACTGACAAATCCTCCCAATGTTTTCAATTATGAAGCAGATGTTTTACGAGGATGCACAGTGGTTCATTTAGATTTCATGGGATCTTTGTGACGCTACAAAAGGTTTGGAAGACCTTCAATACTCCAAATAACACATTTGTCCTACGAAACGGTGCTGCCTGTATCATAGACGAAGTGGACTAAGCTGCTGGCAAAAATCAAGAATGCTTCTTTGGGTGCGTTGATTGATGCCAGTGAGGCGTCGGCTTTGTGTCCGGTGTGACGTCAATGCATCTCGATCAAATAGACGGCACAAAGATAATCCGTATTGCCCGAAACATGCAAATCAGAACCGGGACTATATGAAAAATTGCAACCTTCGCTGTTCAAATAGGTTAGGAATGTGCGTACGAATGCTAGTTCAGTCGCCGCACCACATAGTGCATAAACTTCACGCATTTCGCAGTTAGGTATTGACAATCAGAAAAAATTCTGCGATATAATGATATCACTGCAAGACGTCTACCACAATTGGCTAGAATGCTGAAAATTGTTTTCCTTCCTTATTGGCTTTTTGATGTAGAAGTCAGACCTCCTAGTCCACTTAGGCCATTTGTGAGGAAATTGATAACGATAGCATTAGCTCTCGGGTCTGGGGGAACCCAGCTAGCCTATTATGAAATGGGTGAGACTTCAGAAATGGTAAACGGATTTGGCCATTTTTGCAGGAGCCGTCGGGAAACATGTGTCTAACTGACATGCGATAGAGAATTTGAACACCATTCTATAGGTGAAACCTTCTCATATTCTCGAAAATGATCAATAGCGGAATGTGGTCCCTCACCTGCTTGACACTAAAGAACTTCACAGCATTTTAGCGTCAACATGGGGAAGTCTTGTTGCCGCAAAGACTCAAATTCCATACCCGACTAACAATCTTCTCACTGTGTATTCCCGCGTTTGTGTACTATGATGTAAACGCTAATATCTTGTGCCCGAGTGACTATTCAGGTATAAGAGGGATTGTGGAAAGTGTCTATAAAATCTTCTTAATTGTACAATTCTATCTTTTTATCTCGAGAGTACTGATTGGATCAATTGGACACGCTCCCAAAATGTCCCATCACAGTGATTACAAGCAGCCAAATATCGGGGTTGACATGTCTTCCGACGATAGTGTCTGTCCCACTCCAAACATGTTAATCGAACTTGCAGCAACCCATGGTACCACTGACTACAGGGCGGTGGATTACTGGTTTGGTAAGCGTTACTTTGAATGCGTTCTAGCTCAGGATGCCTTTACCTGCGCAACGAAAGATACCGTAACAACAGACATAGACGTGTGTTATCCTTTCTCATCATCACCACCTGTCTCCCTATCTAATAGCTGCGGCCAGTGTCGATTCGAGAACACCATGCGACAATATCCTTATGACAAAGCTGTTGAATCATTCCGATCGCACTATCAAATGTCATTTGGCTCTCGATCCATTTTAGAGAGTGACGATTGCTTTAGCACATTGCTTACGCTTGTCGGAACTATCGTTCGACTCGGTTCTCGTCAAGATAAACGGATGTTACTTGCTTTGATCCGAAAGCACTTGAGCAACACCAATAAACCGGACAATGATTCATTGACCACACAGCCTCGAAACACAAAACTTCCAAGTGGCCAAGCTCTGTCAGGTTCTGATCACCATTCCGCGGCTCTTGACAGCACCAACAGGCAACTAGCTCAGTATACTATAATGCCGAAAGAGAAAGCCGAGCAGGAGAAGTTTGCTGTTTCATATCAAATCGAAAGAACACCTAACAAATCAAATTCCTTCAAAGCTGTTATCACTGTTCAAGAATCTACTTTTGAAGGTACAGGCTCGACTAAGAAGGAAGCGAAGCATCAAGCCTCGAAAGAAGCTTGGATGATGCTTGGATTCGAAACTTCGCCACACAATGACGGATCCCAGGAGCAGGAAACGGTAAGCAAGTCTGAAGCAAATCAGATCGATAGCAAAGACACACACGAAGTAAGCACGGATCTCTTGTGATTAACTCGATTTGAGAATGATACCCGAGGAAACCAATGTGAATAGCTGGCATGAAGCAAATGCTTTCCGCTCGCCGTACTATCTATGTAGCATAACGCAGGGCGAGTCAAACACAAGAAACTCGCATATGTTTTTGATAATCTCTGAATTTGGAATTGCTCTGACTTAGACAGCACTTTTTCTATGCCAGCGGCTGCTTATCCGCAGTATTTACTCTTTAACAGGCACTACTGTTGGCGGTCGTAGCCATAGGATTTGATTCAAGGCAGGATAAATATCTGAAATCTAGCCCCCTGCTATATGTGGGGAACGTTCTGATCTCTCTTTTTGGAGATGTTAAGAGGCAGATCGTTAAGAGGCAGATTCAAGAATTGTTACATTCCAAGAACTTAAGCCTTCGATACAGGAAAAAAGATCTGTGGGATTGAGATAGCATATTAAACATAATGGACAGTTTCGGCCAACAGTTTGAATCGAAGCTAAAAAATTCTACGTCACTATCTGATATTGCAATATTACAGGAAATGCATACGCTGTGCGCTACTGTTTTCACTGATCATATTTCCCATTTTGAGACAGTGATACTCCTCCGTCTGACTCAGAATCATCCTCTGAAGCTGTAGTCAAGGAAGATTGTGAAGATTGAGGGGTTTTTTCGTTCACTATCTTGTCAACCTGTGCTCTCCCTCCATCCTTAGTGGAATCTGTAGCACTTAGCAGCTGGTTCTAAACTCACTGGGATTTTTCTTACCTTGAATTCGCTTAGGTGATAAGTTGACTTGTCTCGACACATTTTGAGTTACTCGTATGGATAAAGTATCACCTGTTACTGAATCAAAAGTTTTCTTTCTTCTGCCACTGAACGACATTATTTGTAATATCAGTCTAGCTTTGACGATTTGATTCATATCGATTAGTATCTTCTTCTCATGTTGAGCGAATTTGGAGTCTCTGATATCATCACCTGTCCTGCATGTAGGTGGCATCCAGTTGAGGTATATCTTCTGATGTGTGGCCGGCTCAACAAAATGTCCTGGATGGCATCGTATGTATAAGAAGCAACAATAGCAAGCTGGCTTGCTGCATCCGACGTAACGATCATTATCCACAAGACTGATGAGCTCCCGATTGTGATAAAAGTGCTCGAGCAGAATAAGCTCCGCATGGGGGCGAGGCTTGTGCTTTTTGTCTTCATATTCCATACGAAAATACTTCTGGATATGGAATGCCTTATCGAGATCACTCAACCGTTCGCAGAGGTCCAATGTAAGATTTGTGTTGCCACTCACTATGCGTCCAGCAATTCCTGAAAGCGTTGATTTTTGGCGGAGGCCTAGCGTCATAGGCCTGTATTGAGGTTGCACAACGATCACCTCTGGATCGAGAAACAGCTCTGGCAGGCGATATGCAGCTACCATCAAGATCTGGACTGACCTTGGATGATATGCCAGCCGACCAATATAATGTTTAAGCAAGGCGAACGGGTTTTGAAGGTTACCATGATCTGCTTTATTGAGAGCACTGCGTTTAACAATGCTGAATTCTGCTGTTTGTTGAAGTAATTTGGAACAAGAGCATAATTGTGAAAAGCTGGTAGCGTATGCATCCTTAAGTCTTTGCTCAATGGACGTAAGACCTTACAACAATTAGGCAGAACCTGGTATTGCTTTAGCAACTTTCAAGTACAGCGGACACATACTATCGATGACTGATTTATCATGCTTCGCTGATTCCCAGCACTTCTCGAGACTGGATTGCAATATCTTCCAGTAAGCTGTTAAACGAGCCTCACTGAAGCTGCTGCACTTTGTTAAAAGGTCATTCTCTGTCTCCGTACGTTGTTGTGCGCTTTGTGAATATACTGTAGCCAGCGTAGCGAGAACTGACTTGACGAATTTTGTGACTTTATCTTCAGGGCCCTTGTTACATGACATGTGATACCTCAATGGACCCGAGGCAACAGCTATAGCAGTAACTGTGTCTCCACCTTTCTTGAAGTCACACATGTAAGACAGTGAGTCTAGGAAACGTCTCCGCAGTTCTTGCTTGCTGATCTCCTCGAGTGATGAGGTTTCAGTGCCAGCTCGTTTTATATGATCACCTTGAGTACGATCAAGGACATAGAGCAAAGTGAGAGGCTCGTAGAATCTGTACAGGACTTTATTACTGACACTGGCCATTGCTTCAGGAGTGATAAGAAATCGTAAAACAAGAGACGTTCTGTGCAAAATAAATTCACGGATACAGAAAGATATCTCCCTGTACTGCGTTGAGTTAAGGAGGATCGATGTTTCATTCACTCGTCTAAAATTTGGTTGTCATATGTTATTATGCCATCCCTTTCCAAGAGAGGTAAACCCAGTCCTCTGGCATGACCAAATCAACAGAACCGTGTTGGAGTCAATCAATGCATGCAAATCTCAGAGATGTCTGCGCAGTAAAAACATAAGGTAGTGCTGATTTGTCCTTTCAGCTTGGTGTTGACAGATCTCGTACCACGTCATCAAGAGACTACCTCTGATATTAGTTATGGCGCAGTGGCTTTGACGCTAATAAACCGTGCGACAATTTAGTGCCCTGTCCTCTACCAATCGCTGGTCTTTATCCAAGAAGTGGCTTCTGGCTGCCCAAAAATCCACCGGCTAGCACGAATCCTTGTATGACACCACGACATGTGGGATTCTGCCATGAAGTTCTTTTAAGAACCTCAACAAGATAGATACATGCTGCTATCGCAAACTCTACTGCTTCTTCAATCGATCCATATCCGCTGCGAAGTCTCAAGCAATGACAGAATTCACCCTACTGCCAGTTATCACAATTGGCACAGTGGATGAAGTTAGTGAAATGCGAGTACAAAACAATTTGTGCTAACTTCTCCCTTTCTAGAGAGCTTCCCGCATCAACATAGCCTTGAAGGAAATCCGGGATGTTCTGAACGCTGAGGAAGAGATCTCCCAAAAAGTCCACTACCAAGTCAAGGAGCGAGGTGAAAATGATCGAAAACGTCTCGCAAAGGTTTTTAAATTCTCAGGACCAGACCATGACACTGTATCAGTTCTTTCTAATAACGCTTCTGTTTGGTTGCATTCTCCTGAGAGCTTCTGGTATCATCCAAACCATGCCAGCTGGGACAATGTGCCTATTGAGGCTGAGGTAGTGGGCTCATATATCCAGACCAAGCGTGACGATGCATAGTCACGTATTGTTCGGAGGCTCCTTTGCCTCCTTCTGGTTGAGCTGCAACTTCGAAGAAGCATTTTATCTACAGAAATAGCCATTGCATTACACAGCCTGAATGCAGCTGAATACATGCACGACGAGGTCGGGAAGACGGTCAAAGAAATGCTTGATGCTGGCTCTCGGTATGTTAACCTGGAGAAATCATTGGGTATAGGCGTGGTATTTATTTTAGGAAAGGATTTAGCAGAGACTGTGTATTATGTCCTCTCTCCTCGGCTAAATCCAGCTTGCTAATCAGTAATAGTTGGACAAAACTGCTACCGAAAAGTGGTCCGGCGTTTGATGATGTTATTGGCCATCTGAAGTCTATGAGGATCCCGGAACTTGCTCAAAATTATGCGAGACTTCGCAAAGTAGTTATCGAAAGGAAAATCGAGCTGTTGACATCCGTTCATCGAATGATAATTAACCAGAATACACCTCATAACGCTTCCACCATGGCTGAACTAGAATTCCAAGAAAGGATCAATACCTTATTACCAATACAAATCAATCCACAATCGATACAGGCTGATGCTGCTTATGAGATGCTATGCGAGGTTGATGAGTATTCAATGCCGCTATCTGATGGTACGTGTGAAAATGTGTTGAAGAAAATAGATCCGCTAACAGCTTCAACAGCCGACGACTATCCTATGGACCCATTCTACCCTTCTTTTACATATAGCGGGGGATGATATGCAACCGATCAGTGATAGAGATGGCTGGCAGCACTCGATTTTTTCTCTTATTTCAATTAGGTGGAGTTGCTCGGCAGATCTATTCCGCTGTTGGTTCTGTTAACGTCCAGGTGGGCTTTTGTTGTACTCTTAAGTATAAATAATGGTTAGTGTCATGGAAATGGCCCTGTTGAGAATGGTCGCACTGAGAATGTTCTCTGATTTGTTTCATCTTTTGTAATGGTCACTATGATGTATGCACACCTCTACATCAAGCCGTTCTGTTTTGCTAAATCGGAAATTTATTCTAAAGGAGCCTAGATAAAACCTGTAGCTTGCTTCTCATCAAGACTCGAAAAAATTTTACCAGAGGAGCAGAATGAATAACACAAGACGCTGTTCATCTTACTGTCATTGGTGGCATTACCTGTCGAACAATTGTTGGACAAGCAGTCGCTTGAGCAATCAACTCAAGTGCTAGCTGTGTCTGAGGACTCCAAGAATACGTACAATACTTTATGTGAAGCTCATAATGGTAGTAAGAAGCGATTATATGCGTTGTGGTGTTATAATTGGATTTATGCACACATTGGCAGAACTCAAATTGGGGAAGCCAGAGAGAATGGAAGCAACATTTCTTTCAAGTAGACATAACGTGTACGAAGATCGGATGGCGAGCTCCTCACTGCACACTGATCGACCTGCCGAAAGCTCTTCGTCATCAGTGATCCATCCAGCGACCTTAACGATGGATCTGCAGCTTAGAAATATGGCGTGTTCCAAGGTGAGTAAACAATAGATATAGTCTCAGCTGATCTGTGTCGAGCGCCATCTACAACTGCAGAAAGCGAATGCTTCAAGCAATTCTATTTGATTCATTGCTCGCTGGTCTAGCTCTAGTCTATCAAAAAGTTATCTTGGTGATTGTAGAGAGACCATGCTATTCTTATTGATCCCTATTATCCTCAAAAACCACCCGTATCCAGACTTCTAGTAACCGTAAAGATTCATCTTGCCTTCAACAGCCGAAGCAATAAGCTTTTTATTTTCTTTGATGAGCAAGACTCTCATCCACCAAGCACAAGCGATCGAGCAGACAGCAAAGCCGGCTGACGCACCCAGACCGATTCCATATCGCGGCGAATCGCTCTTGGGCCAGAGGTAAGCACCGTAGATGTAGCCAATTTGACCACCAACGTTGGTCATTGCGAGGACGACGGCTTTCTTTTCCTTAGTCTGCGCCAGAGTAGATGATGCCCAGCCAATAATAACTGAATTAACCGCGTAGGCGCCCATGGGGAAAATGAAGCATGCAACATAGCGACCTGCCACGTTGAGGGTGGATGCAGCAGTCACAAAGCCAACAACGGCAATCGCAAGACCAGTGGTGATATGCCACGTGCGTTCGTGGAAGCGACCCGATGACCAGCCGAAAAAGATTCCAGCTGCACCAGCGAAGAGAAATGGAGGGCAAGTTAGAATAAGGGTGAGAGTAGTGTTGAAGCCGAGGGTCTTCACGACACTGCAAGGATTCTATTAGCTGCTTTCCCGTATTGCAGTGATATTAATTGGTAACTTACGTTGGAAAGAAAGAGTTGAAAGAGCAGGCGGACAGGTGAAAGTTCTGCATAAGTATAAATACCCAAGTGCGAATATCTTTGCAGGCCTCTTTGAGTCCCTCTGTAGTCGATTGTGGACCCTTTGTATCGGAGACTTGGTCTCGTTCCATACGGGAATGAGCGAGTTGCTGTTCTTCTGGGGTGAGCCATCGAGTAGTGAGAGGCGTATCTGGCAGAAGCCAGAAGCCGAGGATAGCAACGAGAGCAGTGGCGACACCTTCGACGATGAAGAGCCATCTCCATCCTGCTAAACCTTTCAACCCATCCATGCCTGCGAAGACGCCTGCCGCAATAAGGCCTGATGATCCAGTCGCCAGGATTTGTGCACAGTAGAGTAGAGCGATACGAGATGCAATTTCCTTGCGAGTGTAGAAGATGGACAGAACATATGTGGCTCCGGGATAGAATGGAGCTTCAGTCACACCTAAGAGAAATCGGCAGGCGACAAGTCCGCCGAAGCTCTGAACTAGAGCGGTACATGCAGACACGGCTGCCCACACCAACATCCAAGTGCTCATGTAGCGACCCGGTCGGATTCTGGTAATCATCATGTTGGACGGGATCTGCATGAGGACGTAACCAACGAACAAAATCGAGATGGTGGTGTTGAATTGGGTACCAGTCATATTCAGGTCTTCTTCAAGGTTGTTCAGTCGAGCTTGGGCTATAGCGTTCCTATCAACATAGTTGAGGAAGTACATCACGCACAAGGTAGGCATGATGCGCCAGTCAAGCTTGCGAACTAATGCGATTTCTGCTGGATCATCTTTGGCCACGGCACCCGTGTAGTCAGTCTTCTTGTTTGCTAGCTGCTTCTCATCAACTTGCTCGACTTGGAAATCGAGGTGAGCCTTGTTGGTCTCAATTGACCGAGATTCTGTTTGGATACCCATGTTGCCAGTGCCAAGTTGGGCGATTGATGGATGGAGGATGAACGAGATGTAATTCAGAAGATTTTTAAGAAAAAATGTTGATCTATTGAGACAGTTCCAGTCCGCTCTTTATAGACAACTTACGGATTCATCTAATTCAAACCTGGAACTGCTTAGCGGGGTATGGGGATAGTGTACTGGCCCATATCACAATCCGCTGCCTGCAGTTCAACATTACTTGTTGGTCGGGTCTCAAATTTGAGTCCGAAGAAAGATGCCATTTTGAAATCCGCATCCTTGCAGGGTCGGCGTTTTGCTAGAAAGACTTCAGAAGATTTGTAGCTTCCCTTTGGTTGAGGATGCCAAGGACGGACTAGTGCCAGTTGTCCCCGGGTCTTGGCAAGAGTTGCCATATTGCCGAACATTAAGCTCCGGAAATTGTTGGGACTAGGCTAAATCCACTCACGACAGGTTATTGTACCAGACCCTACCGTGTATGTGGTACTTCAAACACAATATATCATGGAATGTTGACCTGAATGAATGGAACCGTTCAAACTTACCAAAAGAGCTGTTACATCTTGATCCCACATTCGAAGGCCTAACTGTCCAAATGACCACCGAAGAACTACTTATCCCAACTGAGATTGGTTCGCCATTCTCAAAGGGGACATCTGAATGGATAAAAAGCAGCATTGTGAGCCAAAATTTGGCAGAGCACGCTTGCTTGCCATCTTTGCCACTGCTACAGCAAGCGAGATCTCATGCAGTTAGAAATCCGCATAAAGTCGCCATTATCGACAAAACCAAGAACGAGGAGTTCACATACTCGCAACTATTGATAGATGTATCGGCACTGGCATGCACCATCCGGAAGCTCCTGCCATCAGGCCATTCGGCGGCAGAAGAGCCTCGTGTTTCTTTCCTTGTTCCACCAGGCTACGATTACGTCCTGGTCCAGTGGGCAATCTGGGCTGCAGGAGCAGTTTGCGTACCTATGTGTAAGTGAAGCAATGCCATCTCTGAAAATCCAAATGTAACATTTTTCCCCAGGTACCACACATCCCGTAAAGGAACTTCTTTACACCATCTCCGACTCAGACCCATCGTTAATCATTCTACACCCAACATATTACAAGCTGAAAGCGAGCCTCCAAGCACAAGGATCGCAAATTCCGGTTTTGAGTCTAAACCCAGCACATCCTAAGTCACCGTGCGCACACCTTCCTCGATTCACTCACTCACTTCCCCTCTCAAGACGAGCGTTGATGATCTATACTTCGGGCACCACATCGAGACCCAAAGGATGCGTTACCACGCACCAGAATATCACTGCACAAGTACAAAGTCTTATCGAGGCTTGGAAGTACTCTTCCTCAGATCACCTCATACATGTGCTCCCATTGCATCACGTCCACGGAATTATCAATGGTCTGACAGCTACTCTGTATTCGGGAGGCACTGTTGAAATGTACCCAAAGTTTGATCCCAAGATTGTTTGGGACCGTTGGTCGGAGCAATCATCAACAATGTTCATGGCCGTACCCACAGTCTATTCACGACTTATCGACTACTTTGACAGCAACATAAGAGCAACTGATGCAGAGCCTGCTGCCCGAGCAGGAGCAAACTTTTTGCGACTTCTTGTCAGCGGCTCTGCTGCCCTTCCTCTACCAATCAAGCGCAAATTCAAGGAAATAACAGGTCAGGATCTCGTTGAGAGATACGGTATGACCGAGATCGGCATGGGTCTAAGCTGTGGCCTCGAACCAGAGAAGCGAATCGATGGAAGCGTCGGTTGGCCGTTGCCAGGAGTTCAAGTAAGACTTGTCGAACCTGATTCCGGCCGAGTGCTTGATGGTGTCGATGAGGATGGTATGATCGAAATCAAAGGAGGCAATGTCTTCCGAGAATACTGGCGCATGCCCGAGGTCACCGTGAAACAGTTTTCCTTAGATGGTTGGTTCCAGACTGGTGACATTGCGAAGAGAGACGCCACTGGCGCGTACTTCATTCAGGGCCGCGCATCCGTTGACGTAATCAAATCAGGAGGCTACAAGATCTCAGCACTTGAGGTTGAGCAAAAATTGCTTGGCTTACCGATGATATCAGAAGCAGTCGTTGTCGGAGTTGAGGACGAGGAATGGGGACAGAGAGTCGCTGCAATAATAAAGCAGAAGCCTAATGTAAGCTTGATCATCCTTAATATCAACCCAGAACATTTACTGACGTAAAAACAGACTTCCCTCCTCGAATTAAAACAAATGAGAACAATACTGAAGGAAGAAATGGCTCCCTACAAAATCCCTTCTATTCTCAAGGTTGTCGATTTTATCGAACGAAATGCGATGGGAAAAGTCAATAAGAAGGAGATCTTAAGCAAATACTTTTAGGGGAGTTAGGGATACATCAATGTAAAATTTGGACAATGTTGTTCTCGCCAGTGACATAAAAATTTCTTCAGTTAGACGGGTTCATCCCAATATTTTCATCATGTACTCATAACTCATTCACAAGCTGCGAATGGTATTTCCAATGACCACAAAACTTGTGCGAAAGCAAGGGAAAATCATGATAAATACTCTTTCAGCCTTGGGTTCTCCTTCCTACAGCTCAACATCATTGGTAAGTGTCATCTCGGGCACAGTCTGAAGCCAGAGTCTAGCATATTATTCCAGAAGTTAGAACGACATCGTCATCCGCAAACGTTGAACGAACAGATATGATTACATTGATAAAATCTCTATCGGAAGCCATAGCCGGGACAAAACTCCAACAACGCTCAAGCCATGACCTTGTCTAAAAATCGGTACTCTTCTCCCTGCCACTCGCATGATATGCCCAACTGACCCGCTACATTCGCCGTGAGCAACACCGCGCCTTTGATGATCTCGTTACTCGCGCCGAAGTTTTTGGAGCCGTAGAAGTGTCTGCATACAATGTCAGGATGATGAATCTATAATTGGGGGATGACTCTAACATACCCCTTCGTTTGCGGCGCGACACCGTCAGCGAGACAGCACACGAGCTCTAGCAGGACCGTGTCCTGCGCGCCAATGATGCTAGTCTCAGCGAGAAGTTCTCCGTAGATGCTGGAGATAGCGAAGTGGTCGAGATCTCCACCCGAGGTGGCTGCCATAGAGGCGAGGATGTGGTCAGTGTGTTGGGCGTATAGGTGGGTAAAGAACGCCTTGCCACGGGAGTATTGCTCTTGGGGAGTGACCGAGGCCCGCAGTGAGGTATCAGAGGCTAAAAAGGAGGCAAGGTGAGGGGAGTGGGTGTCGATGGATTTCTTCAATGTTGCGAGACCATTGATCGCCTGCAAAAAGTTACTAGAGGGTTCAATGGAGGAGGGGGAATTGGGGAATCACTTACCCTCGGGAAGCCGACGAGAACACTGGATTTCAGACAGGCTTCTCTAATCTGTCGTACCGCTGCGAGTTGTTCCTTTTCTGAAAGGCGTTGTTGACACAAATATCGCCATAGTTCGCCAATGAGAGGGACTTGATGAAATGCCAGTAGGGCAGCCGTGGCTAGAATGTACCACAACTGGGGCCGAACTCGAGACCTCGCACATGGAAAGAAAGTTTCGAGTTTGCTGAAATCAAATTGGGGAGGACAAGACGCAGATAGTTTGGAAGCTAACACAGATCCTGGGGCGGCCGATACCTGGTTGCTAGAAGTTTCCAGCTTCTGAGATTTTATTGTATCTTCTTTAGGTGATGACGCCTTGTTCAAGATGTTTCCAGGAGGATACCACGCTCGTGCAAAGATTACAAAGTTGGAGTTTTGGACCATGTTGACGATGGGCAAGAAAGTAATTCAATAGATAATGGATGCAGACAATTGCAACTGATCCGTAATACATACCGTGCTCTCCTTATAGCGATGTTGTTGGTAGTCATAACTGAACTTCTGGCCAACGGCTAATAATCAGTTTCTTGTGGCATCATGCTTGGGGAGGTCAACTCGGCGATATTTTTGAGACCGGCGGACCTTCCCTAGCAATATTCCGTATGGCGCGTAAACGCTTGACACCTTTTTCCGCCGACGGGACTATTTTTCACCATGTGGCCTTTACCTGTTCGTTTTCGAAATCACGCTACGATCCTTTGCAACCTATTTGCGAAAGAGTTCTAGCAACTCTAAAAGAGGAGCCAAGAAAGTATGGGTTGTTACTCGTCAGCTTGGCGGATACCCGTTGAATAACTTGGATCGCACATACGGACAAATGACAATATATCGCTAAAACGATGGCTACTCGATGATCAAGACCATTTGTCGCTCTTGTGATGGTTTGCAAAGTGAGTTCCCATATCTCCTTCCTAGTCTCCAAGGCCACCCTTTTTTGATTTCCATGTTTGTTCTAGTACGACACGATTCTAAGCACTATTTACGGCAAATCCATGCATAATCACTGCATATGTACAGAATTAGTTATGGACAGGATTTTAAGGACAATACGAGAAGGTGCACCAGATACGTGCAGGCTCAAAACCTTGATCGTTGCTAGACGTGGAATGTGGCGTCGACGCAACCTTTCAACAAGCATGAACTCCCATAGAATGCAGGAGGTGTATCTCGTGTCTCTAAACGGTGGCAACGTCATGCTAAGCCTTCAATTCTTCCTGAATTTCGTGCTTTTACTCGAAATAGAATGTTCCACTACTATGAGATGTGTAAAACATGGTATCTGGGTTTGTAGGACCGTTGGTATCATTTCGCGGCTTGATAACGGCAATAGCTCTCTAACTAGCTCTAGACTTTCCTGCCGTCGATATTTCCACCTCATGTCAGTGTTAAGAGAGATATTTATCTATTGCTTTTTTTCATTTGTCACCCATCTAGTATGGTTTCGATGCAAAGTCTAATTCGATTTTTCCTCGTGGAGCACAATCATCAGGAAGTTTCTAATGTAGGCCACGCAGAATGCCATCATTTCCTAGAGTAATCTTCCTTGCGGCCATCATTCCACGTCATCATTGCCAGCGGGGTTGTGATGGGTTATCGTATTCTCTTGTACTGTATTCGTAACCATGAGGCTCTCCTATAGTATGCGTAGTCTCTTCATCATAAACAGTCGCTTGACCAGACTTATACTCGGAGCCATACTGAGCACTTTGTCTAACAAGATCGTATTGAGTACGGGTCCTTGCGGTCGAGATCTCATGGCTGAAGTTGCCCGAATGCGCTATGACCATGATAGAGCCATAGATCAGCACAGAGAGGAGGCCATAGAAGATAGTGTGTATGAGCTGTATCGTCGGGCTCTTCGTACGGGCCTGAAGAACAAAGAGAATGGCATAGATGAACTTACCGATAGTGCGTGCGAGTAGGCTGACTATCAAAAGGGGTACACATATCTTCAGTGTCATGTGTGATACCATGGCCTTTCCGAGCCTCCGCAGATGCGATATGGTTATCCAGGCTAGTATGAATACGCCACCCAGATAGACGCCGTAGAAAGAGACGTTGAGTGCCTTGTACGATGCCAAAATTTTGAATTTGATGCCACCTGACTCGGTTAAAGCTTTTTGAGTCTCCTCGCCCATTATCGCTCCGAATCCTTGATAGAAGAAGGCTGGTATATTGACAATGGCGATGATGCTGATGACCCAGCAATAGCCCTTGTAAAGAATGATTGAGCTGTCATCCTTCCCGGCATGATCGTAGATTCGCTTTGCGAACAAGATAAGGAGGAAGGACAGTAGTGTGGAGTCCGCGAACAGACTGATAAAGTCAAGCGCTATCAGGGACGGGTAGTACTGAATGACCCTAAGTTCTCCAATGAATAGAAGTACAGCATTTGCAAATTCGAGACCAAGGTAGCTGTTACAAAAAGTCAACATGAGCTCCGCAAGAACGAAGTAGGTCTTACATTATCATGAGGAAAATGGACCCTGGTAGCAGGCTCGCAAACATTTTTTTCGTTTTCTCATCCTTGCGTGGAAAGCAACACTGCCAAAAAAAGAATACCAGGAAGGAAAGCACACAGAAGCCTGAGACTACCATGCCTACCATCACATTGTTCTTGCCGAATATGAGGCTAGGGAGCTTCAAGTCGTAGAACGCTTCGGTAGAAGTAGTGCTGTTGGAAGCGCTGCTAATGTCCATAGCTGGGTATATGGTACTGTGTAGAGTCTTGAAGCCACGGATGTTTGGAAGATGATCGGAGGAGATCAGTCCTCTGATATTGTTATGGTGTCGATAGATAGTAAGGTCTCAAAGAAAAAAATTTAGACAATAATCCTTCCAGGTGTGAGAACCCTTAGGCTTATGAGCAAGCGCCGTGTACCTTCCGCAGTCGTGGCTGGCAGCCAATTCCATGCGACGTAGTTCACAGGCATCATAGGGCTGAATCGCCAAGCGCTAAGGTCTGCTTGGCGTGCTCAGCCCTCATCCCATTCTGACCTCTGTTGTATTGTTTGTGGTGCTTTCTGCATCAGACAAGCGTATCATGGTCGCTTCCTGGGGTCTCTGCAATGAGAACCAATTCGTCAGTAATGAGGCATACTTTCCACCACAGACCTCCCCCACTTGAACGCATACTTCAACTCTGGATTACACGAGTCAGACCTCGTGTAACTCGTATTCGTGTAGATTGATCTAGATCATTGATGGCCTGCAATTATTGGTAGACATGTAAAATTTAGCGAGGGTGTGGTTCTTGGCTCGCTTAAATGCGATACCCGAGCCAAGCTACCTTGGTAAATGCGCAGCGCCAAGGCTACTCGCTTAATAACACAGGTCTTGGCTTAGCCTGGAGGAGGCTGTCCTGCACTTGTCTCGTATGGACTTTCTCCCAAAACAGGTCAAGCTGTTTGCCTTAGGCAGAAATCACTATATTTAGTGTATTAGATTCTGACCGGTGTCAAGTTCCCCTGAAAAAGTGAACGAGAGACCATTCGGAAGAAGCCTAGTTTCATGCGCAATGCTAAATGAGTGAATCAGAGAAAACCTTAAGGAAGACTCATCTCCTTGGCACAGACTGAGTAGCACAATCTAGCAATGTCTCCAGCTCGTCATATGTATGTTCTGCATTCGCTTGGTTGTTCTTCTCGTCCCAGGCACATGACACCATGGAGTCCGGACCACGGAGGAAAGCGGACATGATGTATACCTAGTAATTATTGGCTCTACCATGTGACACAAGACATCGATATTGCAGGCGCACCGCTAACAGTTGCATCAAAATAACTGTTCAGTGAGATGCACCAAATTTGACGTCAGAAACTTGACATCCCGTGTAAGTGTGGCTGGAAAGGCAGTTGATGGTGGGGAAAGCCCCCGAGGGTCAGGAGAACCCGCACGGGTACCCTGACCCGGTGGGAAGCAGGGGTGACCGGCCTTAAAGACCTGCTCCAAGTCCCGCCAGGCAACCATCAAAAACGGCTTCTGAGCTTGCTGTGAGATTTTCTCCAGATTCTTTATATGTGCAGTATTTCTTCTGCTGCATTGAAGTCATTGAAACTCTTCTCGAGGTGCTCAAGCTAATTCAGGTCTCATCATAAATGACTTGGCAGAATGTTAAAAGCATGAATGCCAGTGGGCGCCCTGTTCGGATCACCTTACTCCAGGCACTTAAATCTTTCCCAATCTGCTCTGCAATCTTGACACGCCCCTGATCGGGATGTAAAGACTTCTGTAGGAACCGAAATCGCCAAGCATAGGTCTAACTGAAGCAGATGCGGTCATTCAGATCATGAGGTGCTCGTTAGGGTTCGGTGAAGGATTCCTCCCGCAGTCTAGGCAAAACCCAGCACGAGCAGTGTGTTTTTGAATCTTACAGAGTAGTATGATGTCTTAGGCTTGGTCACAACGGTGTGTGAGAAGAGGCTGAGAAGATGCGTCGTAAATTAAGTTGTCGGGGACGTATGAGATGAATCACGACATGAGACAGACACCCAAGGGCAATTCGAAAAGCAAAAAGTTTGAGCATCCCTAATCTTAAGACAGTTTGAAATCTTTGTGCACATGGCACATTGTGATACGGAACGTTGGTCCTCACTCTTGACTAATCCGACGCTTGCCCTTCGGCATATCTCGCCCTAGTATAGTTGGATTCCTCTCTTCTTGGTCGTGGTATGCAATGTAGATGTGGGATGGAACATGTACTATTAGCCAGGGCTAGTGTCAGCACAGAACTCAGCTTCAGTCGCTCTGTGATGCCGTTTATTATCGTCATAATCTCTTGGAAAACTGGAGGAAGGTGCGATTGGAGTTATGGCTATGCACGCTCTTACAAGCTGCAGATCAAGGTGGACGTGATTGGCTGGATCTTGTCAGCTCTTTTTCAACTCTCCCAGAGCAATTCCAATGTTGACATCGTCGTTGCAGGTCTAGGTAGACATACTCTCTGCCAAAGATGAGAAGTGAAATTTCGTTGACAAGGACCTGCGCTCGAGTCATGATCCGCCGATCTCGGAAAGCTAACCGTTATCAGACTTTAAACATGTTTGCACTTGTACTGATAGCATATCTTCTTCCTTCTTCTTCATCACCATCACATCCACTACTTCATCAAATCTTGCATCGGTCTGAGTCTCCTCATCGGTACGACCAAGCAATTATGTCTTCCGCAATTAACTTCCGTATATGTAACGACAGTTGTAAGCTCTAGTACTAGCAGGTCAAGCATTCCGAGACTCCTTCCTCCATCAGTGGTGATCTCCTTTTTTTTATATCCACAGCTATTTGCATCTACGGTACCAGCGACGCAGCGAAATTCATTGAGACCAGGTCAATACTCCTCAGAACGTCTACGAGATAGAAAACCAGTAGAGGTAAGCCACAAAGCCACTATGGGTCAAACCCGCGACAAGAAGCCCAGCAAACGTTCTCTGAAGACACACAAAGCCAATGAAGCGGTGTCAGCACCTGTCAGTCAACTCGAAAACCTCGTAATACCGGAGGCGACGATAATCTCTAGTCAACCTTCGCCGATATCAGCAACCCCATCAACGACTACATACTTGTCCATCTCTGGACCATCTACCAAGACCTCCTGCTCCAGCCTTGGAACACGTCCATCAATCAATTCAATCTCCTCGACACCTTCAAGCTCTTCTCTGCCTCTAGTCCAAACATACGATTCATCACTGGTCGAAGTACGGAACACGTCAGATAGAGGCTATGCTCTTTTCACAACTCGCCGTGTACCAGCTGGAAGACTTATCCTGGCGGAAGCACCAATGATTCGTCTCACAGCTGCTGAAGAGTCATCATCCACTGTTTCCACCGAAGATGCTCTTGATCATTGTTTCAAAGCCCTTCCGAAATCGTCTCAGAAGGCGTATATGAAACTTCATGACTCAGAGAAAACATCCTTCAGCCGAATCAAAAGCATATACTTTTCTAATTGCTATGATCTTGGTAAGCCGGATACTGGCAGTGCTCATGGTGGCTCAGCAATTGGACTCCTTGCGAGTCGGATCAATCACTCTTGCATCCCTAATGTGCAATTCAGCTTTGCGGATACAGTTCCGCCACAACTTGCTGCTCTCGTGGCGAGCGACGATGATAAGTTTAATGGAAGTGCCAGAGGAGTTATGCTTTTCTATACTTTACGGAATCTCTCAGCGAACCGCGAGCTGCTGTCCAACTATGATAGCATTTTTGCGACGGCTGCACAAAGACAGGTAAAACACCAGATGTACTATGGCTTTCGATGCGATTGTGAGGCATGTACGGGTGAGTCAGAGTTTTGGGCTAAGAGTGATGAGAGAAGGAGGGAATTGGCATGGTTGAAGGGTCAGATCGATGCGGCCGACAAGCGATGGAGGAACAAGCAGAGGACCTGTGACGAACATGATGGAGACATCACCAACAAGAAATCTCGTGACGAAATGCATTACCTCCACAGCAAGAACAAAGCTGATGCACTTGGGTCAGATCGTAGTCCTGCGTTGACCAGTAGCAACGAAATCCTGTCAAGCATAAGACCCATGTTGGAGAAGTTGGAAGGCCTTTTGATAAAGGAAGGGCTATTCGGTGTGGACCTGGCGAACGCTTATAGGGATCTGGCTATCTGGTCTGCCCGTGCTGGTAATTCCGCTACTGCAAAAGCATGGGCAACTAAAGAGCAGAAGACCTGTATCATTGCATTCGGTGGAGAGAGCCGAAGAGTCACAGAGGTGGCGGAGCGAATCACAGATGGTTGAGCGACATAGTCCAGGTTATCTGAACAGGTGACGATAATGGTCTATAATGCGCCTCAAATAGGAACCAAAATCTATCGAACTCGTTCATGATTGCACAATTCTCTGATCAATGCTACAATCAAAAAGACCCCGCCACCTGCTTCTGGTTCTGTGATTCTACTACATGTCTTCTCTGAGAGCCCAGTTGTTCCCGATATTTACCACTTCCTCTAAGCCATTTCGTCGATCATACAAACCACCTGATCCATCACAGTTTCTAGGCATCCTGATAGACTTCTTGTTTCTGCATCAACTGCCCGCTCTTGTTTGCATAATCGTACGCACTGCGCATATAACTGACATTGACGCGCTTGTATGCGCTTTGCCACGCCTCCCGTTTATTCTATCTTTGGGCATATGAACGATCTCAACCAAGGTCACATTGATTTTCGGCATGTTAGGCTAGCAGCAGTTGTCACGAGCAAGATGCATTGTCTGTGACTGATCAACCCAATCGAGGCTTGGTATGAGCAGATCGAGTAAGTGAAGACGAGACTGATGCCAAGCCTGCGAGTTCTTCACACAAGACCAAGCATCAAACTGCGGTTCCCCACCTTGCTGTTAGTTCTGCATTTAGTGGTTTGAGCGGACTGGAGAACAGCTCCACTACCGCGAAGCCATTCATGCACGTGATCTCCGCTCCGCTCCGCTGTTACCGACATCTACTTGTTACTGACCAATCGAACCGGCAAAAAGGCAAAAATGTAGACCGTGCTGGATATTCTGCTACGGACGTCCACATCTTAGGGAGTACCTGGGAGGGGAACACTCCTCCCCACCGTAAGAGTGGTGACGGCAACCCAGAATTAGACCAACTTTGCCTTTTCTCATGGCGCTGTCTGGGTCGACGTACAACATGGTTAGACCATGCCAGGCACCAGATGCATCCCACTCGTCCAGGGTTCAGTGTGGCCAGTTCTTGCAATAAGTTTGAGGGTCAATAATACTTATCCTTTTGTTTACTTCACCGAGGCCTTGCATGTTTTTGATGCTCCATCTTGCAGTCCGCCTAAGCTGTCTTCAAAAGTGAACGTTTCCGCTGTCACTAGTTATACCTACGCACGATTTCTTGAAAGTTCCCCTTCTTCCTGCGGTCATTATAGTTGTCGGTTACTTTACTACTTTTGCAGTCAAGCTCCCACCACTTCATAACCATCTCCATTCCATCGTGGCAATGTATCAACATTCCTTTCATAGTAAGGCTACAACTGGAGTTCCCTAGCGTGAGTGAAGAGAGGGTTAGCGCAGCAGCAGAAGCCGGTGGAAGACTGCAGTATGGATATTCTGTCAAAATTAGCATTGACGTATGTCAAAACTCACATTTGTGCGGGTACGAGAAGAGGAAATGGCTGCCAAATAGCAAGTTTCTGGCGACTGCTAACGAAGAGCTACCCATTCGTTTGCTGAGTAACTAGCAGTTACCACTTCGATATGGATATACTCTGTTTCACATTGACACCCTTGTTTGACCACATTTGCTCACTACTGTGGCATCAACCCATCAGCAGCACAGGTCAATGCCCTCATTGCTGAATCCCAGCATAGACAAAGAACATCACAGCTGCTGAGTTCGTGCAAGCACGAGGAAAGGAGCTGGCAGATGAGCAGGAGCAAGAAACTGGAATCACGAACCAGACGTCCGCTATCACGCATGTTGAGCAAAAACAAAAAATGAGGCTAGCTGCTGAGGTGCTTGAAAGATTCACAGATAGTGAGTCGTTCCAGCTTGCAGAGTATCAACACAGATATGCATCGAAAAGGTTGAAGTCTTCGTATGAGGAACCAGAAGGATATACCAAGCAGCATGAGGCGCTGACGCGGAAGGAATGGGACTATGAAGCCATCGAATAAGGCTCGTTGTGGTCTTGGAGGAGAAGAAAGTATAGAGTTGTACTCGAGATAGCAGCACGAGCACCGTGTAGTGACCGTACATACAAATTGTAGCGTCCCCTAGAGATATTATCTGATATGCTTCATGAAAGCAGGACGCTGACTCCAGAATCAAAAACTCATATCCACATTACCTATTATGGCTTAGCTCAGATCGGCGACTTTGTGATTGTTTCTCGTCTCGAATACTGCTTTTCATTCACATACTATTTTCTACTCAACTACTTTGCTTGTCAAGCAGTGTTCTCGAGCCGAGATCGAAATACACGTGTCGTCAGTTTCGACAACTTCCTGCATCTCAACTCGGGTCTTCTGCAATCGGCGTACATTCCCCTCCAAACACGTCATCGCCTCAGTCCTATTGATAAGGGGCATTCAGCGGAGCTCGACCGTCCCATACGCAACGCTTTTGGTTTACTGTCTCAACCATGACATTGAATGCGGCAGATGATGCAGCATCAAAACCATCGCCATTCAACTACATCCTGTCCTTCCTTCTAGTAAGCCTAGCATGGGGCTTTACGACACCCTTCATTCGGCGAGCGGCTCTTTCATACACTGCTCCAATTGAGGACACGTCGAAACCTTTCGTCGCTCGAAAGCTCAGACTCCTTTTTCTGACAGTCGTCGCGCTTCTTCGAAAGCCGAGCTATGCGGTGCCGCTTGTGCTGAATTTAACTGGGAGTATCTGGTTCTTTCTGCTTGTTGGGCAGGCTGGTAAGTCAGAAAATATTTCTTCAGTACAGTTTTGCAACCCTCCTATCCCTCGAGCGCCTTCTATTGGATATTATGTGTAAAAGTGCCTACAGCAAATCTGGCCACCAAGAGTATCACAATGTCCTCAGCCTCTCAGAATGAGCTTCAGAGAACAGTGGACTTACGTTCAGGAACTGGAATTTCTTACAGTGCCTCCTCGTTGTCGCTCTTACTCTTTTCACAGTGTGACTTTGCTCGAACACAGCTTTCCCAGCACAAGGTTGCAGCAGTTACTGAGGTGCGCGTGCAAGCTCTCTTAGCGTTTGCTCCTTCATGGTATTTCCATCGTCACAGCCGATGGTTTCCGGCTCGAGTGTCAAACTCATCATCTTGACAACTAATTGACCCTCCTGCGTACCTTCTCCACTCTCGTGCCCGATAGCATCAACATGCATATCCAATCATCCCTCTAGTTCCCTCCTATTAGCAACAGCATCATTCTTGCCACCTTCGTGCAAAAGTGTTACAACCGCTTGGACCAAATTCCCGGTAGCCAAAGGCCCGCCTATCGGTTCTCAATCACGCAACGGCGACAGACACTGCAATCTGCTGCCCTTGAACCCGATCGTCTCCCACTGCCGAGTTTTTTCTATACCAGTCATTATTCCCTATATTCTGCAAATTCTCGGACCACATGTATGCTAATTTACTCATCATCCCGCACAAATGGCCTGCCACGGGACGAGCTCTTTCTAGCTTAACACCATTGCACTTACCAAGTAACAACACTAACGCCCATATTCGCAGAGCTCTCCCTGACCGTCCCAATCACCAACTCCCTAGCCTTCCTCTTCACCGTCCTCGGCGAGTGGGGTGCTGAAGGCAAGATCATCACAAAAGACACGTGGATCGGCATGACGTTAGTTTGCGCCGGCATAGCGCTGTGCGTCATTTCGAAGACGTGATGACTGCTTGCTCCAAACGGTCTGGACTTTGAGGGACATGAGACCGCAGCGAGACAACAATGATGACGAAGACGGGAATAGGACGAAAACGGGTATCAGCGGCAGATCAAAGACCACGGGCCAAACTGCAGGGGCTGGTCAAGAAGATGTGGATCGATGGGGTAGAAGATGATGCGCATTTATAGAATTGTCCCGCTAACAAAATACTCCATCGTCACATGTAGAAGTCTAGAATTATCGCCTGCTCGAACATGAACAGGTCGATTTGGGTTACAAGAAACCAGTCGATGCTGCAGACACACGGAATGGTACAAAGTCCGTTCGTTTGCAGATATCAATATGGTAGGCAGGTAGCCAAGGGTATCAGAACATATGTACATAGTACCAGACCAAAGGTCTTCAACACGATGACTGGCCAAGATTTGAAAACCAAAAACTCCGCACGCCTTGCATAAGTCGATATCGTTGTCGCTATCGCTAATCATGATGCTTAGAGACCGTTCTATGTTCCTTTTGTTTTTTCCAGAGAAACTTTGATGCGTGATTTATTTACTCCGAATGTACTGCTTTGTCATGTCATTGAACTGGTTATACACCTCGGAACTGCAACTTGTTAGCAAATTTGATCATCGTCAACAGCACAGGCAAATACTCACTAGTCGCACCACTAAGAACCAACAAGCTCCAATGAACCTAAACAAACTCAAGCCCGCAACCGACCACAACACAACACCCATGTAAATCGTCCCATTGCTCGCCCCGGCATCAGGATCGGTGTTCACATTTTGAAACCCACCCACGTTAAGGACAGCGGCGCAGAGGATGAAGTTGGTCAGCATCCACAAGGTCACCACTGTGCTTCGGAAGCTCTTGTAATAATCCTCTTGTTTTTCCTCTTTGCTAGGCACCTTCTTGTCCTTCGGTGGCTTGCTAGCAAACTTGCCCAGCTCAAGATTGTACTGTGCGTTCAAATCCCCGTCGTCCTGCGGAATAATCACATCAACTTTCCCGTCGGCATTCACTGTTACAGATGACAATTTCACAGCTTTATCATCGCCTTTCGTGCCCCATGTTATGTCATGGGTGTTGCAGAAAGCATAGATATTCAGGACGTTGATGTAGGTTGGTGTCAGAACGATGTATTGGAGGAAGCAAGTGAACATGTGCCATGGATCCAAAAACAGGATTGACGCCACAAACCAGAGGACGTATGTACTGGCTAGTGATACGATAATGGTGAAGAATTGGTAGTCTGTGAAGACGCTCCCGAAGCTGAAATCCGGTTTCGCTACTTGTGCCTGGATAGAGCGCACGGTGAGGAAAATGGCTGCGAAAGACAGCCAGACCATTAAAAGGGACCAGAAGATGACCATGGCGAGGTAGGATTTCCGACTGCCTTGCGGACGGTTGCCCATCGCCAAGATGAAGCAGTAGAGGAGAGTGCCGATATACACGATCTCAAAGACCGAGCCCAAGATCTTCCCGGCAGTCCCTAAGGTAGTTGCTGTTCCAAGCGATGATGTCAATATGCGGAAGACGAGGAAGAAGTTTCCAATAGCGAACCAGGCGAACAGCATGTTGATGGTCTGGTAGATATTCTCTATGAGCAGCATAAACTTTCGCATGGCACTGTGATCTGATTTCCACAACTGGAAGAAATGGACAATGGCGTAGATGGCGGCGAAGAAACTTCCGTTCAACCATCTTCGTCTCTGCAAAATGAACTCGGCGATACCATCCGGAACATCCGTTTCGCCAGAGGCGGATTTGACATACTGGAGGATCCAGCGGCAATTCCGCTTGGAGACCAACTCGAAGCACAGAATGCGGTCCTCGGCGAGGTACATATTGGCGGTAAAGACCCCGGCATCGCCGCCGTGCAGAGTCTCGCCTTTGAAGTACTTTTCCAGGGGGCCCTCACCATTCTTGTCATTCTGCAGAGCTACATATCTGTAGGCGGAGAAAGCGCCGGGCAAGACGGAGATGAAGCCGAATGCCGACTCCAGGGGTTTGTCGAGGATGTTGGACATTTTGTACTCAAAGTTCTGGGTGGCGATAAGGGGGTTGTACAGCTTTTTGCCGTGCTCGAGCATGACCTTGATCTCACCGCAGGCGCCGCCGCACATGGGTTCGAGATCAAATGCTTTCCACAGTTGGTAGATGGAATCTTTTCCTGGTTTTGTGCCTGCGTCAATGAGGACGCAGATATTTGGGTCGAGGACACGGCCAAAAGCCTGGAAGAACCAACGGTGGGAGTTGATTTTCTTTTGGTTTTTCTCTTTCAGACAGAAAAGGAGTTGAACGGGCGTCGACGAGCGTGGTTTGAGCGAGACCTGTGTTCCTTTGAGCTCGAGGCCGACTTGGGTGGTGTATTCGTAGATGTGGGCAGTTACGTCGCGGCCGTTGACCTGTTGTTTGGCGATACCGTCTTGGTAGACGCCCAAGCCAGCCAGCACGGCTTTGGTCCGCTCGTTGATTTTGGCGCGCCCGTCGGAGACAATGCAGACGACGATTTTCTTCCAGGCGTCTTTGCCCCACGTCTTGGAAGTGGTGCGGTTGCACATGTATTCGATATTCTTGAAGACGCCGATCATGGTGCGGGCGAAGAGGAATTCGTCCTCGTTGTACATGGTGACGACAATGAACAATTCGGTTTGGCGGGGCTTCGCAAACAGGCGTTGTCGTAGGGTGAAACGGTCGTTGTAGAAGTCCTTTGGGTCGCAGGTGGCAGCAGAATAGCGCATATGGGTAAACTCGTCTCTCTCGGGCGGTTGAGCGTGAGGGACTTGATCGAGGAGTTGCGGTGGGACGGGGCAATCCAGGACTAGATTGCCGTCGAAGAGTTGGACTTCTTTAACAGTTTTCCACCTTCTGACGCCGGCACCAGCGGGAGGAGTGGTCGATTCGTGGGGTGGTTCGTCGTGGTAGGGATCTTGCGGGTCGGGACCATAGGGGCCTGCTGCGTCGGCTTGGAGGATTGGTTGGTGGTCGTCGCCGGGAGTGTAACGGTCGCCTTGTGTATCGTAAGGGCCTAGGTCGTAGGCCTCTTCTTGCGGGTGGGGGGTGTAGGGTTGGGTGAAGTAGCCATCGTGATGATCTTCGGGGGATATGGCATAGTCGCCGGATGAGTATGGTTGGGTGAGAGGCCGGTGCTCGTCGTATCGTTCGTTATGCCCGTAGCTGTTGTGCATGTTTTCCACCGAGTATGTCGGCTGTGGTTGTAGCCGGTCGGTCGAAGCCATCGGCATGCGTAGCGGTGCTTGTGAGGGTGCGAGGTTCGATTGCGAACTATAGGACTGGATGTCGTCGACCGTGTAGGGCTGCAGTGGGTGGCCCGGTGAAGGGGATCGATCGTCATATCGAGCGTGTTGCGGGGGTGAGTACGGGTCGCCATAGCTGTTGTCTAGTGCTGGTCAGCATTCTTGATTCATCTGGGCCAGTGAGTACGGTACTTGGATTGTACGCCATAGTTGGCGCGCAGGGCGGTCGGAGACCAGCCGCAGTAGAAGATGGTACACTCGTTCAGCAGCGAGTATCGTCGTGAGGTGTCGACGTCGTGTAGGTTGGTATGGAAAGTCGGGGTCAGGCTGGAGATGGAGTCTGACAGTGGGATTTGTTTGCGCCTTTGTTTACACGAATCGCTTACTTGCAGGTGGGCAAGATGGCAGCTTTCTGTTGCGCAACAACTGACTGTTCAAGATGTCAAGATAGTGTGTGAGAGGTAGTGGTAGTCAACAATCAATCTTGACTGTCTGCCAGCATAAAAAATCTCGCTGTCATCATTCAACCTGGCATGACTGCGCAACACATTCATTGAACTTCGGCTGAGAGCCTGCGAAGCGGCATATGATTGGTCGACTCGATGTGTTTGGCTTGCTTCCAGACTGACCTAAGCTTAACCGGGTCAATTTGGCGGTGCAGTGCGCGTGGCGGAGAGCCTTTCTTGAGACTGATCCCTCACTGGACCCCTGCAAGCTTGGCCTGAATTTGCCTTGGACTGCCCAATGGATGCTAGGCCAAGCCCCCATTTCTCACTTGCATTGCCGCATCAACCACGCAAGTCACGCTAAACTTTTCTAATTTTGGCCCTGAATGAGTGTACTTGCCCATTTTTCAGTGCCTTGTATTCACACAGTGTTCTGTGATAAGCATCCGTACTCGTCATGCTTTGACTGACGCAACATGCCCATCGACAACCAGAATTGTTGCTCCGACCGCTTTGGCCACCGCTCACATTTGGCCATTGCCTAATCTGTGCCCAGGCTGAAACGAACACATCCTTAGCCTTGCGCCTGAGCTGGCGTTCATGCGTGAAGCGAGAGTAGGCTAGTAAAATCTCCTATTTTGAACATCACCCATAATACTCTGCCCCTTTCAACAGACCTCGTGTTCAAAATGCCGATAAACGCATCTGTCTTGGCGGGCTGTTGGCAAGCAGATCCAGAACCGTGATGGTGCCTTTCAACCATCTTACCCCCCCCTCTTAATCTACGTACAGCTCCTCCCTCACATCGAAATGAATGGAAACAGGCCTGAGGAGCGCGAATTCGAGATCTAACACAGCATGCACTGTCTGGAGGATGCCAGAGCGCGCCACGATGGATGTTGAACGCTCAGGCGGTGCGTTCAGTCATTGCATTCAGCTCGCTTAATGTACAGGAGATGCTCAACGACTCACGATCCCATAATCACTCGCCAGACTTTGCTCAAGGTATCTCCCATGTCCACTCTAGCTCGTGAGCTCACGAGACACCATTGCGCGTACGAAGGGCTTGCGTCCGTGTTCCCAAAGCAAACCGTCTACCAGACATATGGTAATGACATAAACAGATCGCCCATCCCACCGGTCCGGTGCATCAACCTGGCGCGGGATGCTGTGCGTAATAATACAATGGTGAATATTTCCTCAGTGTTCGAAAGCACAAATTCCGTCTGCACCATCTCAGCTCATTTAGAAGCTTGAGAAGCTCGAGTACCGTGTCGTTCCTCACACCATGTCAAGCTATTCTATTCGCACATGTTGCGCCCCAGAGTGGTCAGCACTGCTTTTACGTTTGCTGCTAGCGTAGGAACATCGTTGTAATGATTGTCGTCGAGTTGATCGATACGTTCCAGTATTGTCTCCCAGACGTCCTGCTTGATCTGCTCATCTGGCTGCATGACGCGCCAGTTGGGGCTGTGCTCGGCTCGGAGCCACCTGAAGTCGTCGATTTGGTCATACATGTTCCTCGTTTCCGCATATTTGCCATGTACAAATTGCCCGGGCAAAAGGGCAAACTCAATGCCACTACAATCCTCGATGATCGGTCTCGACATGCAGTGCAGATAGACAGCCACATTGTGCGAGCCATGCATTCGGAACTGGCGGCATCCAAGAACCAACACGCTGTCTCGAACACCGGTGATATGTGCGGGTCCATCGATACTCGGCGCAATGAGCAGGCTGAACTTTGATGAAGTGAGCGTCAAGGAAGATATATCCGGTTGATCAACCTTTGTAGATCGTGTGAGATTAATAATTGAGTTAGAAATATCCGAGACCACACATGTTCGTGTAGCCATGTGCTGTTGCGTACGAACTGACGTGTACGTCGAAGCATACGTATTCTCCTTGGAGGAGATCGTTAATACTGTCTGGTCAAGTTTCGGCTTTGCGCCAGGCTCGTAGGTTTGCGATTCATCTTCTCCAATATCTGCCTGTCCAGCACCGGCTGGCGAGAGGCTAGCAGGCGGCGGTGCCATAGTAGGTATGGGCTTGTCTACTTGGACAGTGCCATGTTCTGGATCTCGAAGGTGGGCAGGAGTGACTGACCGAGATGTCGTTGCAGAATCAACTTCAGATGATGGGCCAGGGGATATGGAAAAGAGATGCGACCGCTGAGCAGGTATGGGAAGAGAGGAGCTGTTATTGACGGATGCCAGCTTCTTGTTCTTGAATGTAAACTTGGCTTTTGGGGCTTGAATTGCTTGAATGCTTGTGAGCTGATCGTGTAGCGTTTTGATGGCCTATGCAGAGGCCGAAAGCGAACGATTAGTTATTGAGCCAAATAGGAGCGGCAACACATAGTATATAAGCTGGAAAGGATTCAGTTCTTCCTGTATGTTCGTTGCTATCACATAGTGTAGCGGCATGATAACAACAAATTTGGTCGAGCAGTAGACCTACCTGATTGTAGCTTCTTTGGTCATAACTGGGAAGATCACTTGATGCATCGGCCAACGTGGCAGACAATTTAGTAATACCAGCTAGTATGGATTCAGTTGTTGCTTTTCGACCTTCGGCCGCAACGTCTGGCGCTGAGAGAGAATCGATTTGATTCTGTAATGCATTTATACATTGGCGGAAATGCTGATGAAAATTTGATGAAGAGCTGGCCACATCGTGCTGAGTATGTGCATCGGAGGAAGATGACATTCTGAACGACAGCTTCAAGTTTTATAGAAGACCGAATCCTATACTACTTCTTGAGGTTCAGGCCTGAGGATTTTCGAAGCACGCACGAAATGCTGGTCACGAGGATGACGGAGCACTAGCCAGAAGGGACTGTATGCAACCCCCCATGGAGTAACAGTTTCAACTTACAGATGACGAAACTGGAGAACGGTGGCAGAGCGTGCAGTGGTCCCTCAGCTTAACTAGCGACAAGAATTCAATTGCGATGGAGACGCATCAAGCAGAGAGGCACAAAAGCATTGATGGAATTTTCGAATATTGCACGTGAGCACCTAGAACCACAATGGTCACGTTAACATTGCGCACCCCGTTTGCTGGGCTCGCGAAGCGAGACATTGCTCCCTAGCGACAGGGTTAGAGGTCACAAGAGTGAAATACAGCGAGCATGAAGGCCATATCAACGTGGAAGCAGTTCCATAGGAGCGACAGAAGCAATGCCGAATATCAATGTGAAGATGATTGAAGTTGCCTGCTGGCAAAAGCCAGAGCTTTGCCTTGAACTGCTCTTTTTCTTCCACTCTTCGTTTCTTTTCGCGCAGTTGTGTACTCGTGGAGGGGAGGAAGCAGTAGTATTTTTCATGAATTGGGTAAATTGGCCAAGCTTCAACCTTTTCATGTTATGTACAGCCTCCATGGAGCATGTTCTGAAACAGTTCCTTCCTGCAACTCCCGCCTCAATCTTGCTTCTTCATAAGGCTTATGAGAGACCTGCTTCCTTGGCTCGTTGGTCTTCTAGCCTGGCGTAAAACTGATCTCTTGCTCTAACTCTTGGAATGTGATATCCGTACCACCCTGCATCACATGTTAGTTCTCGAAGCGTGTGAGTAAGAGCAGGAAACCGACATAGATATCCGAACGTGGTTCCAAGACCTGTACGACGTTGCGTTAGTTCTGTTGTTCCATCCCAAGGGCGCAAGTAGAGGCCGTCCGAAGCGTGTTTGTTTTGGAGGAAGACATACCTCCAGCGATACTCAAATCCAACACCAGGCCCCTTCGGAGCATCTAGAAGTCATATGGTCAGCCAAGTCCTACTCTGGTTGAGCCAACTCAGTCACTGTTCACAACATACTCCTGTGATTGGTTTGATAGGCATCTTGACGGGTGCAGCAGTCCGCTGCTTTTATGACTGGTAGGGAGCGACAAAGAGGGCGTTGGATGGGGTACCGAGCTGGCTACAATGCTGCCGGCTTCGTCGCGTGGGAAGGAGGAGAAGTCTAACACAAGGGTCGTGGTCAATGAGCTCGAAGTCAGAGCTCAGTTAAGCTTGGCACGTAAATGCCGAGATTCAACCGATTGAAAGGTTGCAGTTGCGCAGTCTTGGAAGGCACCATGAGACCCTCACTCCACCCTCACTCCATCCTGCGACCGTGATCGCGTGCGGCAAGTATGGCTTGCAACAAACGAACTTTATGAGGTGCGGTATCCTTGGGTAGATCATGAAATGGAGGGACTAGTACCGTCACCACCAGCGAAGCGACAGAAGTTGGCATATCACCACAAACACCGGATACAGCACAAAGCGCCAGTCGTGCCGGGAGAGCCAGCACTCTTACCTCAAGAACTGCTCGACAAACTACTGGTCGACAGCATCAAGTCGATATGTGAAGAGCAAGCATACAAGCATGATGTTACCGAACCCGGTATTGAATCTGTGGCATTGGAAGCACTACGAAGCGCAACGGATGAGTTCGTACACAACCTCTGCCAGAAAGTGCGACGGTCGATGCTAGCAGCAAGACGAAGCGTGCCAATAGCCCCGGACTTTGATTCAGCCTTCTATGCCCTCGATCTTCCTCTTCCAGACGATCAACTTCCTGCATACGAGACCAAACCTCCGATCAACCGACCACTCCTTCCGACTCCTCCACCGGATGATGAATTCCATAATACCCACGAACTCCCACAAAGCTTCCTTGGGTCGGAGCTTAGTAGGCAAAAAGATCTCAAGAGCTTCAGCTTCAACACATCTTCTCTTCCCCCTCTACCATCAGCCCACACGTACAAAGACACAGCAGTATTTGTACAACGAGAAACCGACCCCAAGCGGATCCGGGAACTAGCGACTGAAGAAGGAAAACTTGGTGAGCAAGCACTTAGGAAGTTGGCTGGAGCGGTGAAACTGGAGGCAGCTTTGTCCACCGAACCTGAAACCAGGACTATTCGAGATCGAAGGCCGCCGCGGCTAAGGAGAGATCCCGTGCTGACAGAAGAGGCAATGTTTGAGGAAACGATGAGGGATTTGCTGAAGCAAGAGCCGGGTGATTTCGAGTTGGGTCCCATAGTGTCGTCGGAGAAGCAGTATCGTATGCCAGACGAGGGGAGGGTAAAGAGGAGGCCTGTGGCTACCTCGCCTGCTTTTGCACCCGGGTCGGGCTCAAATGCTGCTGATGCTCTTGCTTCAGGCAAATATAATCTGCTTCCACCACCTATGAGCAAGCCGAAGCCATCGGGAGCGCGGCGGGCAACAGACGACATGGACCTTGTGTTGGAGCTGTAGTGGTAGCTCCTCTGCTCTTTCAGATATAGCGCAGGCGTTGGTGGACAAGATGGATATCCATCACATCAAACGGAAAACAGCAATCCGGATGAACACTTTTCACTTCCCACTCCAAAAATTGCTCATCCACCCGCCCCAGCTGCCATCATGCCCATCACCTCTTTGCACTTCCACCTCCGCTTCCCTCTGAGTCTTCTCCGTTTCCGCCGTCCCCGTCCCACTCTTGCTCATCTTCCAAGCATACCTCCCCTCCAATGCCGTCGTCTCAACGTTAAACTCCTGATTCCCATACTTGCACTTCCGAAACAACCTCACAAATGGAAAACACTCCATCCGCTTTGGATCCGCCCTCGTGCCACCACGTGCATGTAACTGAGCCATCGCATGTTCCTGCAGTTCTTCTTGTGTCGTACAACTGTATTGCACGAGTTCGTAAAGTTCGCAGTCGCGGAGGATGTTGAAATCTTTGGGGAGTTTACGAGACTTTTCGCTGTAGTCGGAGTTGTGGAGGCTGGATTTGAGATGGATGCGATCGGGAAGTTCGTGCACGGGAAATGTGTTTTCCGGAGGCGCCATCGCTTTCTTCAGATCGGAGAAGAAAGATGTGGTGCTTTCACCGGGAAAGAGCAAGCGGAAGTGGTTGAATCGCGGCTTCCTCCTCAGCACCACCTCTACTCCTATGCGTTTCCTACTTTCAAATTGTCCTACCGATCCATCGTCGTAATAGTTGACTTTGCGGTTGTCATGTCAGCAGAAGCGTTCGGCAAGAGAGTGCTCCAAGATGTTCATGAGGAATCTTTAAATGAGGTGCGTCGAACCAGTGCGGTCTTTTCCACATTGGGAAAACCCATGTCCTCTTCCAGTAGACACTTGCCTTCACACCCTTCACTACTCTCTCCAAACTTTGCTGATGCTATTGAGCATCAAGTATACCTCTACACAACGATCGCAGAGCTCCAAGATTACTGCAGCTAGTTAATGAAGCCGTATCTATTAATGATGGCTCTTTCCTCTACTGAGCTTCATGGCTTTACGTGTCAAACCCCTCCACTTCTATTTTGCTAGCATTGAATAGGATACTGCAAGCTAACATACTGACATTATCTCAATCTGCCCAGCTTCTTGTGACCTTGCGAACAATCCACAATGCTCAACCAAGATCAACAACCGGCGTCCCACTCCTCGACAGGATAATCGAAGACTCCCGCTACCCAGCCGCTATTGATGCAAACACACCCTTTTCTTTCCCAGCCGACATTAACCTCGACATTTTCAACCCAGACCGTGACCTCGACACATTAAACGACCATGATGACCCTCAGTCTCCGACCTACGACCTCGGGCCAATGGTCACTCATCCAAAACCTCTTATCATAAATGTCTCTCTTTCAAAGCCAGGCGCCCGCCCCGCTGCAACCAACCTTCTCAAACACCTTACCATCCTTTCCATTCTCCCTCACGTATACGGTGGCAAACAAGGCTGCGTCACTTGGATTGACCTGTCAAACTCCTTCAGTGTCAAGATCTTGTATCAGCACATTCTCTCCAATATTAGGTCCAAAGTTTCCACAACACGCCAGGAATCGGCGCGGCAAACTCCATTAGCCGCGCCGAACAACAGGTTGGACTCGCTGAGAATCCTTGCAGAACAAGCTCTTCAGCATGTTCATGTAATTCATTGTGTCTCAACCCGCCAACTCCTATCAACCATCCAAAATCTCCCTACCTACCTCCTTAACCCCTCCGATCATAGATCCTTCGACCGCACCCATGACCTTGTGATAATTGACTCAATCAACCACTTCCATTGGGTCGACCGCTTCGATGCTGAGATTGCTCGTCTCGAAGGCACCAGAACTGGCATTAGTGCCTCCAACGAAACGAGCTTGACAAACCAGATCACATCCGAGCTTAGAAGTCTGCATCAGCGATTGGGATGTACGGTTGTGTACACCTCGCACCCCACCGTCCCCAATACTTCACAAAACCCAGCATGGACAGGCGTATCCGGCATCACTCTACCTGCACCGCCACAAACATCTCCACCCTCAAACGACAACGCAATATACGATCCTTTCCATGCTTCAGCACTCGTGACACTGACACCAGTCTCTGCAACAGTAAACGTGTCGAAGTTTGCGTCGACGATGACGGTTGAAGAGTGTCTGAGGGACAAGGAGAAGCGTAAGAAGGCTGTGAGTGATAACAGTAGAAAATGGTGGTTTGATGCACGGTATGGCGGGTTGGCTGTTACCGGTGCGAGGAGAAGGGAGGAGCGGTGGAATGACAGAAGGGGGTTCAGCATGGAGGTAAAGGAAGGAACAGTGGTATTTGACTGAGGCATCTCGACTCTCTTTTAAAAATGGCTTGAGCAGCTTGCGCAGAGATTCAATTCCATCTATTTACATGGTCTATGCCACACATCCTGTTTTCCTCATCTCTTGAGCTGGTCGATGCTCAATCACATGCCTCGATGTAGCTTGCTTGCTAACTCGCTTCTCATCGTGAAAGCATCTCATCATACATGCCACTCTATATACCTGTGAAATGCACCAAACTCCAACGCCTAATGCTTCCTTCCCATCTAATGGCCCTGATGTCCCTCAACGAGTTCCTTTGCTGCATGCTTCCTACACTCCTCAAAAATCTCAACCTGCTTGGCGACTTCACTCAGTCTCCCAATCACCTCTTTGTTGCCCTCGCCAAATCCGTATATCGCGTACGGAATGCCGACATCCTCACAAAACGCTTTCACGTATTTCTGCGCAGCCCGCAGGTTGTGTCTCGGGATTCGTGGGAAAAGGTGGTGGACGGCTTGGAACTGCAGGCCACCGTGGACGAAGTCTAGCCATTGTGGGCAATCAACGTCCATCGTCGTCCGGAGCATGCGTTGAGGGAAGGATTCGGTCAACCCGAGGTCGGAGGTTGACATTGCAAAATGCGACAATGTGATTTGGACGTGCAGGGGCGCGGTAATCATGTGGCTGATCAAGATGAAGATGACACGGGAGGAGATCGTTGGAATGGAGCGGTATACAGTTAGATAGCCGAACCAGTACCAGAAAAAGAGCTGGCCTGCAAGCTCGAGATAGCGGTGCCACCAGGCTGGACCGCGGCGGGGTGCTTGAGTTGGCGACAACAGATATGTCCAGGAGAGGACGTAGAGGTTGAACCGGCCAAACGTGAGGATGGGGTAGTACAGCCAGTGCTGGTAGCGGATGGCGAACTGTGCGACGGCGTCGAAGTCCATGACTCGATCGTAGTAGGATGAACGCAAGGAAGAGAAAAAGCGGTGGGATATGGCGAAGAATGGCACGTGTTCGATGTCGGGGTCATGCTCGGGCGAGTTTGTGACGATATGGTGGACGTTGTGATTACGCTTCCACCAGCCAATAGACAGGCCACCAAGGAAATCGGCGATAATAATGCCAATGGTGCTATCGACATGGTAGGAGTGGGTTATTGCAATATGGCCAGCGTCGTGGGCTGTGAAAACCAGCTGGTGCCAGAAGACACCAAGGAAAGCTCCAGATAATGCGTACTGACCATATCTCAAGCAGAGGAGAAATGCCGAGAAAATTATTGAATAGCGGATGGCTTCAATGGCGTAGGCAGAGTATGGACAATTGTAAAGGCCGGCTGCTTGGAGGCGGAGACCAAGTTCGTGGTATTTCTCGACTATATGGCGTTGTGTGAGGGGGGATAGGGAGGGGTATTTGGCTAAATCGGAGGCAATTTGAGCGGAGGTTATGTCATCCATGGACGTAGGTTTCAAGGAGCGGTCTAGCTCATCGAGTAGCGAAAGCGAAGAAACAGACGATGTTGATGTTGTTCGTCGTTCTCGAAGGCCATCTACCGGTTCAAACAAGGGGGATGGTGATGCTGTACTGCTTGACGAGCTCGAACTTTCCGCCGCTGTTTCCTCTGCGATGTCCTCTTCTTGTTCGTCCGTCTCCGACTTCCGAAATTGTCCTCCTTGTATAGGCGGCAGGAAATTGTCCCATTTTCCTTCTATTCTTCCTACCACGAATTTCCGCATGAACACCAACGTTTCTGCGGAATGTAATGCCCTAGTTTCATCTGTAGCGTCCCTTCCGACCATATGCAGAATTGATTTGTCACCTCCAGGGTGAAATGGAAGCCACGCATCTGCCTTCAGTACTTGTCCATCTATTATTATGATCTTTCGTCCGTCGGCGATAAGCCCTTCGATCTGTCGGCGGGTATAGATTTGGTCCTTCATAGCAGGTGTACTGGATCGGTGGATATTGTCTTTGTCTTCGCCGTGCGCATTACTATGCGTGGGTACCGAAAGATTGAAAGCTCTGTATGTATTGTCTTGAAAAGTGACTTTGGGGTTTGGAAGTGGTCTAGTTCACCGCTAACATGTGCTCGACTCAAAAGATGCCAAGGGACACGAAATGACGCTAATTCAATAAAATGGGCAACTTGCACCTCCATTTCCATCAGTGGCAACCTTCCGGCCAGCATCAAGATTGGGCCTAATATTTTCCGCCGTAGTGCCTTGTCATCAAAGGACAATTGACCCCTGACAACTTTCTTTGACGATACGAAAGCTATTGTGGAATAATGGTTGCGTGCTATGTAAAGCAGCAGGCAATGCTATCGACTGAGAGCTCATTAGACAACGTAACTCTGCTTACTACCTACTAGCCCGAGGCTGCTGCTAAGGAGGATTACAATCATCCTTTGCGTATAGTAAACTTCGTGATCCAGACACGATAAGATTACTTTCATTGTCCCCCTTTACCAGATACCACTGCCCTTTCCAACCCTGATCCATCGGACATGCAATCGTGTTCCTCTCATGTAATAGCGCAATATCATTAATATCAAGACATGGGTCCACAACCTCAGCCAAACCCTGTGCTGCCGTAAGCGTTTTATACTTTACCACGATTTCTGCTGACATATCAAAGGAGAATTCTGAGCTTTCAGGTTGACCTAGGCGATCGCATGGCGCACAATGGGTGTATCAAGGTAACCACGATAGCAACGCGACGTGCGAGTTCGACGAACGGCACCATAGATGCTTTGTATGTGGGGAACCACCTCCGGAACACGAGTAGCATTTAGACGACCAAACACATGCGACGTCTAGCAATAAAGTGAAATTAAATAAAAAATATACACTTTTAGTACAATCCCAGCAATGCTATTCTACTTCGCCTTTCCCAAAACTCGTCCCCAAGTCTTCACCTCTAGTCCTTCAATCTGGCCATTCGCGCCCGTGACAATAGTAAATTCATCCAGTCCGCCACCTGCACCATAGCCCGTCCTACTTGTATATCCACCAACATTGAACCATTCTTGACACCTCGGCGAGCTGAACACTGCACCCTGTGGGGTTGAGGCCATGCTCGAAGGTGTATATCTGATCATCCTAAATCCCTGCTTCGTCTGTCCGTTCGCAGTTGATGTAAGTTCTGATGGGTACAGCCGGAGTTGAATCTGATCTTTCGTGAGCCTGGACAATGCTGCGAATGCTGCACGCATATCGACTCCATTAACTGTGTAGTTTGTAATGCTCAGTCCTGGCCCATTGTCGACTGCAAGCATAACCTCAAACGCATCCGTGCCGTTACCAGCTGCATTAGGAAAGGTACCCATGTACTCGCCAACTAGAGTCTGTTCGGCTGCTTCTCTAGCAGCAGCTTCGAAGGCTGGTGCGAAGCTCGTTGCTGCAATATCCGCCACAAGCCTGCTGACCTTGCTCGCGTTATACCCAGCACACAATAAGGTGAATCCTGCATCATAATCCGGAAACAACACCAAGTAGGTTGAGTAGGCGCCGAGGTCACCAGACTTCGTATACATCCACGTTGTCTTGTTCGTCACGCCCGGCGCAGGCTGGTAAATCTCCCAAGGCGCACCAACCGCGCTATTTGCACCAGAGAGGAACGAAGATGGTTTAAGCCAGGTGTGTGTTAGGCGAGGCGGGAGGAGTGTGGAAGAAAGGATGCTGCGGCCGATGGCGGAAACATCAGCTAAGGAGGAATAGAAGCCGCCACCAGGTTGGAGGTAGGAAAGGGACGGGGTGAAGACGGCGACACTATCATTTACAGGGATTATGGCGTTGCTGAGGTCTTTGGGCGCATTGTATGATGTTGAGGTGAGGTTGAGAGCAGTTATGAAATTTTTCTGGAAGATTTCTGGGAAGGAGGTGTTGGTTATGTTTTCGAGGGCGAAAGCGAGAAGAGAATACGCCATATCGCTGTAGACTGGAGAGAAACCGGGAACAAACACAGGGTGCGTACTGGTGATGGAATTGATGTAAGTTGAGCGCGTGCAGGGAAGGTAAGAATAAGTATCGCATTCAAGCCCGGTTGCATTGGTGGGGACTGAGATAGGTCGAGGAAGTCCAGGGATTGGCGTGAGTGCACTGTATACTGGTGCAGACAGTATTGGATCTTTTTGGATGCCCGATAGTTGAGAAGCTAGTGTGCCAATGGTGATGTCGGACCAACTGAAGTAATCGACAGCGTCGTGGGCGGCGGCATGCTGAGCATCGTAGGCTTCAAGCTCTGGAATGAAATTCGTGATTGGTTGTGTCCAATATTTCTCGCCCGCTGTCGCTAGAAAGGTGTACACTGTCAGAAGTTTCGAAAGAGAGCCAAGCCGGTAGACTGTATCTGATTGAACTTTTTTCGCGCCTTGTGCTGGGTTGGATAGGTCTATTGCATCATAGTGGTAGGTGTAGAGGGGGTCTTGCTCATGTATCGACCACGCTTCGAATGAGAATGTTGTTCCTTTTGGATCAAGAGCTAGAGGGCTCGATGCATTGGTAAGCGCGGTATTGATCGTTTGCTGAAATGCCTTGATCGCAGTTTTGATAGCTGTTGTGTTGGATGGCGACTTCGCAGTTGGGAAATCAGGGCCAAGGAGTGGGCATGGACCTGCATCATTGCTCGATACTGTGGCAGCGAGACCAGCATTTCCGGTCAAGACAACTGCAAGAAGATAGAGAGCGCGTGAAAACTTCATATTTGAGGAGAGATGAGTGATGTTTGCGATGTGTTTGTGGATGAATTGGATCTTGCATTGTTTCTGTGCAACAGCTTACCTTTAATATACATCTTGACGGCCTATCCATTTTGGTAAAAAATGCGAGCTCAAGCACCAAGTGAACAAGCAAGGTACCTAGCCACAATCTGGGGTGATGTGAGTATGGCGATGCCAATATTGAAGGCAACGTCGTGGTGATGATCTCTCCCAAGAAGGGACAGAATCCGAGCAAAAGACGCTAAAAAAGGGAATCTAGTCTTAAACAGGAAAGGATGTGACCTAAGGTGACTGACCAAGAGCTCAAGCTTGCAATTTGGGCCTTGATTGTGATTCGGTTCCTTGCAGATCTACCATGAATAGAATAGATGAACCAGACGCTCAAGTCCGGCTCTGAGAGACAAGCGATTACTAAGATAGGTCTTGAGGTTCATCTGAATGTAGCAATTTTATTGTGACGTGACGAGGCTCCTCGTGGGTCCAGGCATGCAAGCTGTTTACTCAAGGGTCTTTTGGTGCGTTCGCGCACTAACTCTGATTTGTTCAGCCCACGCATGATAGCCGACATCGGTCCGTCAGATTTCCCACTAGGGACACTCATCTGAAGAATTGCACATCGGAGTTCGAGACAACAGTACAAAAAATCCAACAAGAATCTCTTGTGGTAGATGTCAATCAATCGTTAGAACTACTCGTCGGTACCTTCTACCGAAAGCGAAGAGTTGTGTAAACGAAGTCCTGCAAGAATTATTCAAAGAAATATAAAAATGACCAAGTTCAATATTGTTGTATTTGGGGGTGACTATGCTGGCCCTGAAGTGACAGCGGAAGCTATAAAGGTAGTTTAATCTTACCCAAACCCTAAACATCTCCAGTATATCGTTGAAGGCAGAACATGTCAAGAGACACCGTTGTTTCATATCAGGAACACTACCCAATGTTCCCAAATGGAGGATTACGCTAACGTCCGCAACACAAGCCAGCGGCATTGAGATTGGAGTGCATGCAAGGTTGAGCAGACACTAACGAACGTTCTTACAGGTTCTGAAAATCATCGAAAAGTGTGTTCCAGATGTTGAGTTCAACTTTCAAGAACACCTCCTTGGTGGTGTACGTCCCGGCCGGTCCCTTTTTTGCTTCACCACTTACACCAACATTAGGCCTCGATAGACGCACATCAAGATCCTTTGACAGACGAAGCTCTCAATGCCGCGTCAAATGCCCATGCCATCCTCCTTGGGGCGATCGGCGGCCCAAAATACGGTACTGGCCCGGTCCGCCCAGAACAAGGGCTCCTAAAGCTCCGCAAATCCCTCCAAACTTACGCCAACCTCCGCCCCTGCTTCTTCGCCTCGGATACCCTAGCTGAACGCTCTCCACTTAAGACTGAGATTTGTCGCGGCACAAACTTTACCATTGTCCGGGAACTTACCGGCGGGATCTACTTTGGTGAACGCCGTGAAGCAGACCCTGCCGACGGTGAAAACGAGAGCGCCGAAGACCGCGAACCATATTCTAGGAAGGAGATCGAAAGGATCACTCGTTTAGCTGCACATCTTGCGCTCGCAAAGAACCCGCCTAGTAAGGTCTGGAGTTTGGATAAAGCGAACGTCCTCGCAACGTCGAGACTCTGGCGACGTGTGGTTACGGATGTGATGACGAAGGAATTCCCACAACTTCAATTCGAGCACCAATTGATTGATTCCGCAGCGATGATCATGGTGAAGAATCCGACGAGCCTGAACGGCGTCATTCTTACATCCAACCTCTTCGGCGATATCATCAGTGATGAAGCCAGCGTAATCCCAGGGAGTCTGGGGTTGTTACCAAGCGCCTCATTAAGTGGCATTCCGGATGGAAAGGGTTTGTGTAACGGTATTTATGAGCCAATTCATGGAAGTGCGCCGGATATTGCAGGCAAGGGTGTGATCAATCCAGTGGCGGCGATTTTGAGTGTGGGCATGATGTTGTTGTATAGTTTGAATATGGCGCAGGAGAGTATGCTTGTTGATCAGGCAGTGAGACTGGTGATCGAAGAGGGGGTATGTACAAGGGATATTGGAGGGACTAGTTCGACGAAAGAGGTGGGTGATGCTGTGTGTAAGAAATTGGAGGAGTTGTTCAAGGGCTTGTGACAGCGACCAGTGATGAAGTAATGATCAGGTGAAAAGCACAGAAGCAACGAAAGGATTCCAAAATCAAGTTGCATTCGCTGCTTGCCCGGTTAGGCCCTTACGACTACAACCCCATTCCTGCCATTAGAATCAACACACGAACTGAATGAATGTGGTGCTGTCGCAAAAGTGTCCTCCGTAAGCCCAAAGTCCTGCGAGTGTAAATTCGTGCGGGTGGTGATTACCGAGCGACCGTAAACAGAACAACGAGACACCAAGCAGCCAGCAACCATATTTTGAGACTTCGTCGCGCACTAGGTGACTTTTGTGGGCTTGTAACTGGTTTGAAGACAATACTAGAGCTGGTGTGTGACTTCGAGGAGGCGTCGCCGACACAGCCAGAACCGATGCATGTCGCGGGTTTGGTGTTGTAAGAATGGATAGCGGTAACGGCTTGACACTGTTTCTTTTCTCGAGCACACCGATTGGTCCACTTCTCATTAGTCAAGCTGCCCGTGGTGTTGTAGTAGGCAGTGATAGATTTGACCTTGAGGAAGACATCTGTCTTGCTGGGCAGACCACTCCACCATTTATTGCCATCAGCCCACAGCTTCAGCTGAAGAGATCCACCTGCTTTGGGTACATTATGTGTATCAGTGTGCATCAGCTTGTTATCTAAATAGTATCTGACACCTTTCACAGCATCACAGTCAAAGCGATGAGTCTTGTATTCGTCGAGGGTGTCTTTCAGAGGAATGGACACGGTGGCGTTGGGAATCTTGGTGCCGTTTGAATTAATCGAAGGATGGCTCGTGTAATTGATCGTATCATTGACGATGGATGTGCCAGGTGTAACAAATTCAATGTCGAGCTCAGAGCGGTCGTCCTGCAAGTGTCAGTAACACAAGTGGTAAAGTTATTGTGTGGTCTTTACATGGTACCAGAAAAAGCTGGCGCAGGATCCACCATTGTATCCTTCAAGCTTCATTTCTGCTCTGAATGTACCATGTAGGATGTCCGTAGCATGAGTCTGCATGCCTGCGATATGCACAGGGTCGAATTTTTCGAGCTCCAGGTCAGAGTACCCTTTTTGCTGCATCTGTAGGATGCCATTCTTGATTTGAACATTCTGAACATCGTATTTTGCATTCAGCCGGATGTCAGGATTGTCGGAGTTCTGCTAGAAATCATATATCATCCAATCCTTCAAGATGGTGGCAGAAGCTTTGCTGGCATCCTCCTGAAGGAGATTTTGTGCGTCTGGGAACGTTGAGAAGTCTTCAAGAATCCGATGGGTGTACACCTCATCAGTCTCTTCGACCTTCCAACCACATGGGCAGTCCTCAGCAGCAATCAATTTGAGAAGGATAAGCGTGATAAAAGCAGAGCAAATCATATTGACAAGTAGCAGTTGTGGGGTACGTCAGTGCCAGAATAGACCAACATGTATGTGGAACAATGTTAAAGGAAAAGTAGAAGGTCGTGATAGGAGAATAAAATGAATATATCTTTTCTGGTGACGCAATGGCGCCTTCTTGAAAATCTGCTTGCACTGTAAGGCAGTAACGACATGTTGCTAATGTCGGCCGACGTGCGTGTGTGTTCCGATGCCGGAATTTGTAGGTGCGATCATATGAAAGCTGAGTTTCCTCCACCAGTACTCTTCCAATATGCTCAAGCACTCGACAGGATAGGTGTGCGATTGATTGAGGATCTCAGGTGTGGTGAATTGCTCAAAATTTATGAGTTTGTGGCTCTTTTATTAGCGTCCTTCGAGGACTAGCTGAAGATGGTAACCGCTCAATAATTACTGAGTTCAATCAGAAGACCGCCTGCTAGCTTCATGTTAATACCATCGAAGTCTGCTATCCGTGTCCCTAGAAAATCGATGAGTGCTCCGCAAATCGGTGGTGGCATTTCTAGATTAGTTACACTCTCACATCTTCCCAGTGGCAACAGGACAGAACAAGGTGTCCAATTAGGTCCTGATATCTCCTCAAAGACTGCAATGATGATTTCTTTTCAAACACCTGTAAATGCGAAGGGTAGGGAGAGCTGGCTACTTGAAAGCACCCAGGTATTTTCCGAGAACATGCTGGACTAATAAGAACGCAGTAAACCGTGCCGGCATCCTGATGGCGGAGCCAGGATAACCAAGCGTTACTGCTGCAGAACAGCCGTCGGAAGTGTCCATCTCTTCATGGATGTTGACTCCGGCTTTATGTGCTCGTTGACTGTTTGGCCAAAAGTTCATCCAAGGTACTATTCTCCTGCTGCTTCTATTGTTCAATACGGCTTGTATCGGCCTTCCGAACCTCTCTTAAGTCTCGTTGTCTTTATGGGCTTGGATTCGGCGGTTTCGCTATCGATTGTGGTTGTGGATGATTGTCGGTACGCTCGAATAGCGCCATCTTCTCCAGCAGTGAAAATAGCACCAGCCTGCCTTTCTGTTACTCGGGTTGTTTATAGCGTCGGACATGCATACCTGTTCATCAAGAAGAATCGCTCTGACTATTTCTTCCCCATGAGCTGGTTCCAAAACGTATTTTGAAGCAAGATCAAGACTCAGCTGTTGATCAGGAGCTATGGCATGATCAAGCTTGGTCAAGTCAATACGGGAAGTCCTATAGCACGCGTTAGTCTAGTGGTACTGGAACTGTGGAAAAATTACCCGATATTGGTGCCTGCTGCAACCACCCATTCGCTACCACTTTTTAGGATGTCAATTACATATTGACAGGGGATCACCGGTCTAAGGTCGCCGATAAGAATTGGCGGAGGGTCCTCGTTGTCATCTGGGGTTGAGACGGGATGAATGGCAAGGTTCTGGTCGGAGCTCAAAGCGTAAATTCGGTCTGGACCCAAGAAGCCCGCTTTGTGAATTGGTCCATGATTGGCGACTTGTAAAAGTGATTCCTCCTCATCTTGAATGTCGGTATTGAACAAGCTCACGAGACCGTCATCTCCGCCAGCAAGCAAAACTTCGGGTTTACTTGGATGGAAGTCAAGTGCAGTAATTTCATCGTTGTTCTCACCATTGTACCATACCTGTTTGTTCTGTCTTGCATCCCATAGGCTGACAATGGCTTGTTGAGCCTTGAGCTCTGTGCCGACAGCAATCCTTGGACCGTCAGAAGCAATGTCAGTGACGGCTCGATCTGCAAAACACAGTGTCAGTTCTTGTAACGAAGGTATTGGCCATGGTAATGATCGATCTAATCGCAATGCTCGCACTAAATCCAAAAATCACCTCCATGGAAAGCACCCTTATGAAACAAGTACTCGCGATAGTTCAGCAGATGTCTAGAAATGCACGCTTCCCTTCCCCAGCCGGTTGTGATGGTTAGGGGCCGCTTGAAGAATGCCTATAACACAGATTATGCCTGACATTCTGAGCACGTACCGATCTTAAATTGCGCGATTTTCTTCTGCGACCTCACGTCAAATGTAATAACATTGCCATCAGTGCCAGAGCATATCAACAATTGGCCTTGAGTGTCACCTGCTGTTAGACAGTTGGTACCGCTAGGGGCGCCCTCAAAGTAGATAGTCTGTACAGAAGACAAGTTTTGCCGATCGATCATAAGGAGTTCGTTGGCAGAAGTTATCGCGGCTAATCCATTTCCAACAGTTGCAATGAGTGAAAGAACGTATGCGCTGTCAACCTTTGATGGTGAAGTGGATGCGTAGGACTGGTACACTCGCGCCATGATGTTCGCTGATCATGCAGCAGCTTGCGCTTTTAATTCCGCACGAGATCATGCTCGAACAACTTAGTCACACAAAGCAGTAACTGCAGGCAGAGCCAGGTTCTGTTTGGTGGTGTTTTTCGTCCTTGACAGCAGGGGACAAGAGCACAAATTCGCTTCGAAAGCGAGTCACAAGTGTGGGATTTGGCAGGTTTAGCGTCCTCTAAGATGGCACGCAAACTTGGTGCTTGAACCAAAGTGCTGGGTCAGAAAATTTTTTTGAGTTCGACACTGGACTACCGGTACTGCCCCAGGGCATGCAATACGCTGGCCTTTGCCAAAGCATCATGGTTTTGCTGACGTGTCCAAATTCTATGCTCCGTTCTGCAACACCGAGAAGTCAAACTGTTAGCGGTTCCGATATGTGCAGCAAGAATCCGCAAGCGTGGGAGTGCAGGGATGCTAAGGTAAGCTAACGCAATCTGCAGAACATGATTTCTGGGCACAAAGAGTGGATCAAGGTTGAAAGTGACATAGACATGCAGTGCTGCGTCTTTCTAACGTCTATCATCCACCCGCAGTGTAATCCTCATGAGCGGTGCATACATCTTTAAAGCGGGAAATATGATGCCACTACCGTTGTTTGGAGCCGCTTTACCGACCATCGCCCTTGGTGGACAATCTGAAGCGGACCTGCAAGTATGTTATTTCCTGGCATTGAGGTTTAGCTTTGCCTGCTTCGCTGGTGGTGCAGCTCGACATCCTGCAGAATCAGCCAACTTCTCTGCTCGCCTGTCGTGTTGTTTGTAGGAAAACCAGGCTCATGCACACTAGCACACTATGTCGCCAAATGGAAAAGCAATGTTTTTGCTGCAGGGAATACCATAGCGTGTAAAGGGCGTTGCGGCGGAAGTGGTCCTCACTGCGTCAAGCATTGGCTTGCCCAACCGTCTAAGAGCAAGATAGCTTCCAGGTGTCGTGTTTGCTAGCCTGTTGAACAACATGAGATCTGTCGTATGGTGTGACAAATTCCGTTGTACGATACTAAAGCTTCAAGAACTAGTTACTTGAATCTGTCAGATTGTTCTGCCCCATGCTGCGGGCTGCGGCTTGTCGGCTTCGAACTAGAAATTCAAGATAAAGTTGTCCTCAATATTGGTGGTAAGGCCGCCCGGTACTCGTTTCGACTAAGCCATACAGCCGCAGCATCCCTTTTGGTCATCTACTTTACAATGAATGACGAACAGTACGCAGTCGAACAAAAGAGGGTTCTAATCAACAGGGATGGGGGATTATGGTGGTCATAGCTTTTGGTTACGGGTGGTACAATGACCCATGGGGCGGCCCGGAGATAGCACGTTCATGTTTTTTGGGATCACGCTACTAGTACCACGAACACGAACTTCCAGCAGACATTAGGTCCACAAAGACTCTCTTGACGTCGACACAATTTTCAAGCTCTCTGGATGTTTCCCCCTTCCCGCAGATCTCGGATTCAAATTCTGTCGCTATGGATCACGGGTTCTTGCAGAAGTGTTCTTTGTTGACTAGTTTCTTCAATATGCAGGTCAGCTGGGTTAGAGCTTGCGATAGTTTTGCATTGGCGCGAATAGTGGCGCGTCTAAGCAACCTGGGCTGCCGATCGTTGACACACCAACCCATCAAAGAAACTTATCCAGCTTGTCCATCGGGGGCATCGTCAGTTCCAGTTGTCTCCGTTTCGCCTCTAACAAGCTGCATAACCGATCCCTCCTAAAGATGTTTTTGGCATCGAGCGTTTGCGACAATGCGCAGGGTGGTAGAATAGTGTGTTTGCAGTTGTCTGACTCCACCCTCGACTATTGCCTTGTTTCACGGTTTTCTTCCTGCGAGTGTCCTTATGTCGACTCCAATTCTCATGTCTCCAGCCCGCTGCGTTCAACAGTGCGGCCTGTGGACGAACTGGCATACATAATCTTTGTTGATTTCTGACCACAACGCGTCCAGCAATGTTACATTCAGCTCCGACTAAGTTGCAGTTCGTCCGTTGCAGAAAATCATTCCGTGCTAGAAGGAAACTGAAAATTACACCTCGTCCGAGCGGTTCGACAACCAATGTATTCGGGACCAGGTAGCCATATTCTCCGAAGAAGACTGTATCAATGGCAGCACTGCATGAGCTTGTCACAGCAGCCGGTAACTCATGGAAAGAAAATGGTAGAGGCTATGGCGAATATCGACGGTAAAGTATCCTGCGCAGCCATGAATAGCAACTAATGTATACAGAGGACAATATCTAATGCCTATTGACGGCAAGGAGCAAGAAAGGCTGGACATGATGCACACCATGATACTGGCTGCTACGCCTAGACATCTTAGATTACACCACGCACCATTCAGACCACTTGCCAATCCTGAAACGGGTGAATGGCCTCGAGTACTAGACCTTGGACCCGGTACTGGCATATGGATGATGGATATGGCTGAGAAGTACGGCAAAGTTGAATTTATCGGCATGGACCTGCACAACATGGGGCCACCAGGCGAATACCACAATGTCGAGTTTCACACACCTCGCGATTATGAAAGTCCTTGGGCAATGGGAGATAACTCGTTTGACCTGATCCACCTACAAATGGGACTTGGAAGCGTTGCCAACTGGCCTCGACTCTACGAAAAGATTTTCAGACACCTCAAACCAGGAGCGTGGTTCGAACATGCTGAAATAGATTGGACACCAAGATCCGATGATGGGTCACTACCACAAGGAAGATTCCAAGAATGGTGGAATCTGTATGTGAGTCCTCCATATGGTGCCGCTGGTCGGCCCATCACATACAACCCGGACACTCAGGCATTGCTACAACAGAAAGGTTTCGTGAACGTCCAACACTTTACATACAAAATACCCACAAATGGATGGTCCAGCAACCAAGCCATGCACGTCTCAGGTACATGGTGGGAGAATGCGATGGGGTATGGTGAAGGCCGAGGGCACGGGTTTGAAGCTCTTAGCCTTGCCGTACTTACAAGATTTCAACAGTGGCCGCCAGAGCATGCACGGAAACTGTGCGAGGAGGCTATTATTGAGGCTAGCAATCCGAGTGTACATGCTTACAATAATTTGCATGTCTATATCGCACAACGTCCACCAAGATAACAAACTACGACACGCAATTCACAACCAGAATAATCATACCAGTCAGGTCAGATCCAACGAAAGAGAGCACTAAAGAGTGTTCTTGCGACTACAAAGGACATTAGTTGCATGCAGAGCCGCACCAGGGTATTAAACCCGAGCAACTTCACATGAGCGTACGTGCTGAAGAACCACCTCAAGCCATCGCCTTGAGGGCTTACATATGAGATGGACAGTCGAAACGAGCAACATCTATGGTAGGTTGGGATCTTTTGGACTCCGCAACGAGGACTATGAAATCAAGACGAGGATTTTTCGGATTTCTAAACTGAATGTGGTGCTTGTGCAAGTCGGTATGCCTGTTCGAATCTGGGAACTGATTGGATCTTACCCAAGCTCCTGCCTCCATGCGTCGGTATTGTTGTGCATTTGGTCGTTGGATTATGTCAAACTTACACGACATTACATAAGAGCCCAATGCTCTACCGACTAGGCTCCCTGGGCTCAAATATGTGGCAGAAATTCTAGCCATTGGATATCAGAGCACTTTCTTCTCTTCGAGGCAACCCTTGTCTAAGGCTCATAATTCCTTCAGTTACGATTGGAGTCGAGACAGAACCACTTCACCACTCTTTTTGCAGGAGTAGAACCTCAACTGCCGAGCTACGACACTGTCACGCACTCCACAGAAGAATAGGCGCCCGGTGATTACAAAATGTCTCTGGCTCACGCAAACGTTTGCCAACTATTTGTTTTGGCCGAACCAATTCTTGCTCTCCTTGAATTGTCCCGTCATAGTTATTGAATGGCCAAACCAAGATTCTATTATATGCTCGCCTCGCCGAATTGAATTGCTTCAGCGTTCTACACATTCAGAGACAACCTTCACTCTGTGCCTGGCCGAAATGCTGCGGCGAGACATATCTGTCTAGCGCCGATGAATTGCTCGGCCATCGCTCCATCCTTCCTTGTTGCGGTGATTTCATAGCGCAAATCCCTACCATTGACGATGATGTTGAGATTGAAATATCCTTTCCAATACTGGAACGACGCAGGACGATCGGCATTCTCCAACTGTATCACACCTTTGTCTCTCAATTCTGTTACGTCAAGTTCGATTGTGCCTGCAATCTCAGCGCCTAAACATCCAATCAGTTCAAGTCATCGTCATTCGGATTCGTCTACCTTTGTTGTTCGGGTGTTTATACGAATAATGAGATGAGTGGTTATCGTCTGAGACAAAAACTGTCTCTTTGATTTTCAACTCCTTTTTCCGCAGACCCCACGTCTGCTCAAATTTGCGAGGTATAACGTATTCAGATGGAACCATTTGACCCTTATTTACAGTCAGTGCTGGAGAGAGCGAAGCAGCAGTCATGTTTACCGACCTTCTGAAGGAACCATTCGATTGTTTCCCAGATGTACATTTGCTTGTCAACACCGTCTCTTTTCGGGGCCTGCCCGACATGTTCCGAGTAATCACCATATGGCTCATGACGCGAGAATCCATAGCTAGATTGCAGTCGACGCTCCGGCCCATCTTTCTTTTGCAGCGCACGGAGCACTGCGCCACGAGCAACAGCTGTAGTGGACCATCTGCATAGCGATATTGTTATTGCAATGCCACTATTCATAAGCACAGCTGTAACTTACTGCGAGCCAGGAACGATGAGTTGTACTTCTCTGCTTGCTGGGTCTTGCAAAAGCACCTCTTGCAAGTATGCCTCAAGTCGCCTTGATTGTCCAAATCCGCCGATCAAAATCACTTTCTTTAGTTTGGTCAGTCGAAATAGTCACTCGTCACGCAACCAGCAATCGTGGACTTGCCTTCACCGCATATCCCTCTTCGGCCGCTTCCTTGATTTGGAATTTCATGACTCTAGCAACACCTCTCTGAGACATCTTCCAAAGGCTGTTGATATCCGTACTACTTTCATATCAGCTTTCAGTAGTCAAACAGGATCTTGGTTGACCTACTCGGTCCACAACATGCGATTCCGGTCAAGAAACCCTTGCGACTCATCTTTTCGCAAACCTGGTACCTTTAGCTGGAATGACTCCCCTGGTGCCAGCTGATCCATTCGCCTCTTATCTTGCATCTCAAAATCCAATACGAGACTCTCAATTATCTTCGCAAGACTCTCACCGTTCTCTTCCAAATAGTGCTGATGCGCGAGCCTCTTCTTGAGCCTCTTTTTGAATCGTGCATTAATGAAACTTGAACCACAAAGCTCCCCTATAGGCGGCTGGTCAGAACTGAAGTGCAGGATGAGCAAAAGACTCACCTCCAGGTATCACGACTTCTTTCAGGCGTAGCGGCATGTCTCTTATCACTTCGTATGTTATGGCATCGACTGTACCTCCCCCTGCATCGAGAAGTACGAATGACTCTCCGATGGCGACACGAGTCTCTTCCGCAGCCAAAACGCATGCGGCAGCAGCTTCCGGTTCGGAAACCAAGAACAAGTTATGAACAGCTTTGTCACGGATTTGACCAAACCCTGAATTGTCAATCGCTTTTTCCATCGCCAGCTGCATTTGACGACAAGCCCACGATGTCCAGACTGCAGGTACGCAGAGTACAAAATCGATTTCGTCACTATCCTTGTAATGCGTGGCTCTTCGCATTATGTTCTTGGTATGTCGAAACAGCTGATCGAGGTAGTCGGCAATAGGATCTAGCTCTTGATCGATCACGCCCATCTCCTTTAGGACCTTGCATTCACCGACGATTTCATTTTTCAACAGCTCAACAGCAGAATTGTTCGATCGGTCAAGCAGCAGTTTGAAGCAACGCAATGGCTTGAGGGCCGTCGAATTTGAATCAGCGCTCCGAATATATTCTTGGACTCCGTAACCCCAACGCACCGTGTCGGCTGTCGTTGGAACTGTATCAAGTCGATCATGCCGCTGTGAAGCGGTGTATGCATTAGCGATGCTTGAACTTGTGATAGGATCCTCGTCAGAACTCTCGTCATCCGATGATTCAGTTCCAGTATACTGAGGTGTTGGGGCCGTCGTCCTCCTTGCATTCACCAAATAGCATATTTCAGATGGTACTTCATCCCTTGTGTAATTCTGAAGAGGATAAAATGGATATCTGTCCACAGCGTCAACTTGGGGCAGGCCCAGCCATTCACGCTCGTTGTCCTTGATAGGACCAATATAACAGACTGAGGAGAATGTAGTGCCGAAATCAACAGCGACTAAGAACTTTTGATGTTCAGGCGCAGAGGCTGCTGTAGGACAGGAGTCGAGCATTGTAGTGTCGTCCATTTTTGCCGCTTCTTGTTGATCATTCGGCATGGCACAAACAGAGAGACTTCTATGCTCCATCACCTGAACGGTTTCACAATTTGGCAAAGAGCTTCGTTCGCAGGAGAACTCCTTCTGAAATCAATGTCATTGTTTCAGACTAAGGACAAGTTCCGCTTCCGCGACAAGGCGGAATCTATTCTCGACGCCATCATGATTGCGAACAGATGTAAAAGCAACCATGTCAGCCTTTGCACTTTAGTCAGACGCCGGCACGTCTGGTAGTGGCTAACAAGGCGCAAAATGGCAGGCAACAAACACAGAAGAGACTATACGCGTCAATATCTGAAACATTCTATGCCGGCGGCCACATTCTCCCGGTACGCGCGACTTCCAGCCAATCGTGGGACAAAGATGATGGAGATAAACTTCTGCTTGGCGCTAACCCCTGCCAGGCGCCACTAAATTGATGCTCAGCCCTGGTGTGGTTGATTCCCGAGAATGCTCACGCTCATGAGGCGAACACCAGAACGGCAATGCTTTGTTATTGAGCATGCGCACTGTGCTGAATTACCAACAGATCGCCTTGCTCAACTGACGAACTGTAGTTACCTTGATCCCCCTGCAGAACTCTCGTACTCAAACATGATTGACAATGTGAGAAATTTGAGGCAACGCTCTGTGCAATCAGCGCTATCGCCTGTACAAGGAAGCAAATGGACAAATGACGAACATTTGCAACTGGTGGCATGGATGGCACATTGTCAAAAACGAGATGCTTCTGGCTCGCTTTTTCGAAGAACAGTCGTCAATCATCTTCAGCGCCAGTTCCACAAACTTTTTTCATTTTTGCAAGTTGACGAGAAGATCAAGCGTATGTGGAAAGGGTTCGTGGCAAAAAGGGGGAAAAACTATGCGCAACTGAATATGTCCCATACCACACTTTACGAAGGCCATCCAGCAATCTCTTTCACGCAATATTTGGTCGAAGGCCGCCAGAATTACAAAGATGTGCAACGACGGATATTGGATGCGGAGCATGAGAGAGACTCGCTTTCGATCAATTCCAGAACGAATCGAGATACACTCAATGGAATCTCTTCGATTGTTCACTTGCGACAAAGGTATACGCCAGACGCGACCGAAGACCAGCGCAAACGAGCGAACTACAAAAGGTCCCAAAGACGGCAGCGACGACGAGTATGTTGTCCAAGCCAGCAAACCAAGCTGATTTTTACTGACTCTCAATAGCACAGGACGCGCTCCGAAATCCCACAGACACCGACCAGTCCTGAAGGTGCAAGCACATCCGGCTCCCGCCTTGATTTGGACCCATCAGATCCTGTGGCCCAGTCCCCATTAACCTCTCCCCTGAGCGAATGTGATACACAGTGTTTGTCCCCTATCGGACCATCGCTTGAACATGATGACCTTAACAAGCAACTCTTGCGTGACAATGAAGAAACAATCGTGGATGCTGGAACGATACGAGGAAATCCCAGGTTTATTCAAGCATCAAGTCGACCACTCTGTACTCGCCTTGAAACCTTGCAGCTTCAGTACCAGATAGATAGATTGGAGAAGGACAACCAATACTATCAGAAGAAACATTTGGAAGCAGAGGAAAGAGCAAACGACCTCGAGCGTCTACATTTTGTCAAAGAAAATACTCAGGGCATCCTGGCGCAACAAGATTCAGACTTCACTCGCAGAATGCTGAATGACTACCAAATGAAGATACAAAACCTGAAAATGCAGTTACAACGACATGTGAATCTGGACAGAATTATCTTGTCTACCAGAAAACAAGCTTCAGTATCAGACAGGGAGAAGCTTACGAATCACATGAGTTCAATGGCGAATGAACTAGAGCATGTGATGTGTTACGCAATCAATGAAATGATTGACCTGAATCATGTTCGTAGTGATGTCGAATGTCCAGAGTTGCACGCATTGACGGGTCGAATACTCCGCCAGGGTGACAGTGGTCGCAAGCTTGTCAGCTACCATTATGCTGTTCGGTCACTGATTTCAGCAGCTCTTTGCTTGTGGGTCTTCGAGATTGAGTGGCGGGAGCAATGTTTGTCGAATTCTTTGTTAATGGACACTCTGGTATCTCACGTTGTTACACATGGTATGATATCTCCTTCTATCGCCAAGATCGAGCCAATCTTACTGATTGAAATCCAGATGGAGCAAAAACTGCACAAGCACTCCTCTTTGCTGCAAACCAGACCGTGATTGAAAGCTCCTACTTCCAGGACGAAGTTATTCCTCGAAGAGCCGAACGTCTGACCCTCCGCTTACTGGATACGCTGGATCCGATGAAGCTGTTCTGTGGGACTGATGTTTCCAATTACGACAATCTTCAAGATCAGTGGCAGCAAGAAAAGGATCGTCTTCGAAACATTTTCATAGAAGCGTTAAAGGTCAAAGCTTTGACATTGATAAGCAGCAACATATTTGAAGCGGAGCTCCCACGAGCGGGCGAGGGTTTTAGTCGCCCGGTGACACAGGTTGAGAGTTACGTGCATGGCCTGGATATGAAGGAAGCTTCTCTCCCAGCGAGTTCCGTGTTTCTGTCTCTTGCGCCAGGCTTGCGAAGCTACACACACGATCGCAAAGTTGTTGACTACAATAGTTTTAGACTTGCTAGCGGCCACCACGATGAGGACGACCCAGTTATGAGGCCGTTAATCCTAGAAGAGAGGCGCGCGCTTCACCCGTGATGATGGGCGTTGGTGGTCATTCTGTGACTCCATCCACTAGGTCGCAATCTGCCTTGCAGGAAACAATTTCATACCTTGTTAGCGTGAGCACTACGGAGACTTGCAGATAGCCCTTCGCCCATCCACTAGTCTTCAAGCCATCTAGTAACCACTGCCTTCGCATGAGAATGGTTCACAAACGGCCGGTCCTTTGTACTTTGGCCTGCCTAATACGGCAGGAGGACTTTGCGAATGGCTATGCCATTATCCCTGCTAGTTGCAACTTCAGCTGAAACATCCGGTGCCGCGTGACGCCTTGTAAGTTTCTTTCATCAAGTTGGTGTAAAACAGGCATCAGTCTCCACCAGCCTGATCGATATCGGTCTACTAGTGGTATCCATGCATTCAGCACTTCATTTCGATAGTTGATTTGCTTCAAGCTTCTGTCACCTATCGTACCACTTCGATATCCCAAGCTTCTGACCCTGCAGCAGTCGGGCAGTCGGTGCTGTGTTCATCTCTGGCCTACCTACTATCTTATAAGCGAGAGCATAGTCATGCCTCCCCGTAGGTCAAATGTGTCTGATACTAAAGCCGAGGATGAGAGGCGGAAACGGCGAAGGTTAATGAGAGAGTACAATATTAAATTCCTTGGACCAAGAACATCGAAATGGCCTTCCGCCCACGAAAAAACATTCCAAGAGATACGGCAGATTGGACGACTTGAGTTCGAATCTTACGGAACCGCTAGCGAGTCTGATGATGGGTTGCAAGCAAGAGCTCAAGAACTCGTTGAAAAAGCGAAGCAGGATTATAAAGACAGGGTCAACGAGAGGACCCTGCAATTCCACACCGAATGCAGGGTCTTCGATCGCTTGAATACCGAACTCAAATGGTGAGCTGAACAAATCAGACTTGAAACCAGAGCAAAAACTGACACAGTCAAACAGTCAGAAATGCAAGAAAAGAATGGCAGGTTCGGAAACTAGAGCCATCGGGCTTCGGGGATTACCCATTTGTGACTGTGTACCAGAGGAACGAAATTGGGATAATTAGTAAGTGCAAAAGTCCCTCTTCTCGGGTTCCGACTTCTGATCTACATGAAGTGACGATACAGAAGAGACAAGCATATTCATGAATGTTGGCGATCAGGAGGTTGTGCCTGATCCTCAAGATAGGTTTAAAGAGCGTGGTCTGCCCGGTCAAAGGCCAGATGGTGTCCATGGTTTCCGCCTCACAGAGACTTTCAGAAAGTACACGGCCACCATGATAAACTTGAATTATGCCCCTTTCCACAGCCTAGACCAACCCCTCTATCCATTCCTTGTTGTTGAAGCAAAATCTGGAGGCAGAACCATTGGATTCGAAGGCATTGAAGCTCAAAGTGCCTTCCCGTTGCGAACTTGTCTCATGTTACAGGAGAGATTACGAATATCCAGCGGCGTTAATCTCGACCCGCTTGTATGGTTTATGCCATACCAAGGAGATATTTGGAGAGTATCTGCGTGTGTTGTGGAAGGCAACGGTATGGTATGAATCCTGTATCCAAGGCCTGACTGAAAAGCTGATGTGAAACGCAGAACGTGTACGACTTGTGGCAAGGTCGGACACGGTGTCATGACGAAGCTCTTCAGCTACTGCTGATAGTCGATTATATCCATGCATGGGCAAAGAAGTACCGAAACAGTATTATTCGGTGCTTACAAGGTGGAGGAGAGAAGCTCTGTCGCTTCTCACCAGCAGCATCGAGTCAATATTCATCTATACAGGGTAACTCGTCTCTGCAACGTACCCCATCAGTAATGACTCGACATGGTTCAGCAGCACCGCAAGTCCAGACAATAATTGACTTATCGATGAGCGATGTTGAAGACGACATTGTTGGGATGACAGCCACAGCAACATCGCCTCAAACGACCTTGCGCACAGCACTTCCTCAGCAGAATGTGGCCTTGGCGGCTGACCAAAAGCTTTGTCGTGGTGGCGTCAATCCTCTACTACGGTGGGCTCAAGGCCCATACGATCAAAATTCCTGGTCAGCTCATGCCACAATCCGTCATGCTGATATGGTGCAGTTCTCTTTTGAACATTTTTCCATCCTGGAAGGTGAGGACGGTGCATGTTTGCTAGAGAATTCTTTTTACAAAGTTCCGCAACCATGGAGAGGTTGTAGGATGCATAAGCGCCTAATTCAAAATTTGGCTCGAATGTGGCCAACATTAGTCGTGTCCATGCGACAGATTTCTCAACTGAAAAACCTTTGGCTGAAGACGCATCATGAGACAATGCAAATTGAGGAAGTGAATGTTCCTGTGGTATTTTTGTTTGACTCCTTCCTTGACAAGCAGAACTGGAATGTTGTGCGTCGGATATGCTGCGTTTCATTACATCCCAACCAGCCACTAGAATACAGAAGCTCCAACCAGAGTCAAGATTGCGACTTCTCGGACAAGTATCTAGAATTGAAAGATTCCTTTGTCGCTGTCCAGAATTTGAATGGCCATGTTGGGCTTGCAGCAGCAGCTTCGACACGGCAACTAGCATTAGTGCCAGTGAATGGTCGCTTGTCATGGAAGCTCGGGCCAGTGCTACTCGGACATCTCATTGAAGAGCCTCTGAAGTCAAAAACGCTCCAGATCAACACATCTTCATCTTCGGCATTGCCTGCATCATCATCATCATCATCATCATCATCATCATCATCATCATCATCATCATCATCCACGTACATGGCTCATACTGAGCTTATCAAGGTACTACCCAGACCAATACCAGGAGATTTGGCCGGGTTGTTTCCGGCCACTGATTTCGAGACTACACAAAACGCGATCATGTTCGAGAGAAACCCGCATTGGTCTGAGACAGTCCAGAGATACTGTTTGATGGTCATGGACAAAACAGACTTCGCGGACGCAAGTCAACTTGAGCGGAAGATTACTGGCGTTGAGCAGCAGGGTGATGTATATGTGTTGTGTGATCAGGGAGATGAGGTGGACCGGTATCAGCGCCACAATCGACATGAAGGAGTGGAGGAAGAGGGTGATTTCTTGTCGGAGTGGGCCAACGAGATTTGGACAAAGGGTCTGGACATCTGAATAGAATTTTGGTAAGTTCTGCAGGGTATGGTTACATGGCAGCCTTGTCATGACCGATCATTGCCAAGCAAATACATCTTGTTTTCGTGCTTGCTCTTCGAAGTCCATTGTATCGACGAGGCCGTACTTGTCCCCTTATGAAGTCGGTTGAGAGCATAATAAACAATTATGCTTGCGTTGCATCAGTCAGTCACGTCACGTACACTAATTGTAGATGACATCAAATAGCATCAAAATCTCATTCTACCACAAGTGAAGTGCATTGAAAGCAGTTCTGGTCTTATTCTCATGTTGTTTCTATGCTTGACAGTACACTATTGGCAAGAAATATGCTTTACCGCAAAAGAGGAGGAGGAAAATAAAGGCAAATTGTCTTGATTTTTGACGTTAAAGTATCTATGGCCTACCACGAGTATGGATATTGGTGAGTTCAAGATGTGGTCGGTGAGTTACGGACTTGCTGATATACTTTTGCAGCTGAATGTGGACTACGGCAAACTGTATGAATTCAAAACGTCACATTGGTTAGCATGTAATCCAGATCAAAAAGCTGGCTAAGGCGTACTTGACACTTTTGCAATGTTGATGTTTGGCATTCAATTGTGTAATGAGTTGTGTTAAGCCTACAGGAGATTCAGGTCATAGGTCCGAGTGACCCTGTTCTTCCGTGTGCGATAGAGATGTCAGGCTACCTGCTACGTGATCAATTACGTCTTTGCTAAATTTTCTGGACTTATGGCTCACAACTCTACTGTTCAAGGCAGATCAGATCGAAGTCGCTCAATCAGCTATCTTCTCTCTCTCCTCTAGCCCTACGAAAGTGAACTGGGCTAACAACCGTCTTCATACCTTGGTCGTGTCAGCATAAGCGCCGATGGTTTTGTCTTTCAGGTAGTCACGGCCATCTAACGGCCATTGGCTTTGATTTTCTAGGTTTCGTGACGATTAAGGTATATCAACACGGCCTCTCAATGGCCATGGCAAGGCTCGTACGGCAGTCTCTGCATGATCTTAACAAGCTACTCTTGCGCAGCTGTGCGCAGAGATTATTTAACCAGCCTGCTTACATGGAAGAGATAACCATAACGCTGTTGTCCCTATCAAGATGAAAGGATACATTATTGAAGGTCAAGAGGATCGCGCTCCAATCACGCCTCTCTCCGACACTTGGGCAGGATATGGAAGGTCAATCAAGTTAAAACCAAGATTGAGAGCTGGCACGAATCCTTCGAAACTGTCTCCTTTGCAACTGGGAAGACTGATGCGCAGATTTAAAATCCGATTCACGGGAAAGACGTCAAGATGGCCAAGTGAATATGAGAACTGCTTCAAGCAGATCGAGGCTATTGGTCAGGTCAAGTTTGAAACCTATCCTACCTACTTAAGCAAATATGTTGGCTGTGCAAGCGCCGATGAACTAAGACTACGGACTATCGAACTCGTACGAAAAGCAGGTATCGATGATCAGAACAACGTCAATGAGGACACTTTGCGCCACCACGTTAAGCCAATTGTGTTCAAACAACTCGAGTCAGCTCTCGAATGTCAAGTTTGCCAAAAATTGTGGTCCACAGCAGAATTTGCAAGTTCAACATCGTCTACTGCAGCACGAAGCTCTCACGCCGCAGGAGTGAGGTTGAAGCATGACTTCTGTCTTTGTTCGGTCGATTCTTTATCATTCATGGATTCTCATAACGATGGGGCAACGGCGGTATTTTCAGATTGTTCGGACAAATGCGTTGTGCCTGATGACGATGTTCGACAAGAGCGCTATGGTATCCCTCGACTGAAGCCCGATCGCGTGTTTGGCCTGAGTTGGTCATGACATGAAGAAGGACACGAGGAAGATGCCAGAGCTGCACCATAGCCCTTCTGAGGGAAGACAGACAGTAATCTATCCGTTCCTCGTTGTTGAAGCTAAGTCTCGCAGCCACATTACTGGCTTCGAAAGTATCGATGCCCAAACAGCTTTCCTATTGCGAACTTGCCTCATGGTGCAACGGAAACTGCAGGAGGCTAGCAAGGTCGAATTGAAACATCTGATGTGGTTCATGCCCTACTATGGGTCTACATAGAAACTGTCAGCATGTGTGCTACAGGATGATTTTATGGTAGTACGCCGTCTCCTTATTCTAGTAGCATGCACTAATTGTCAATAGGAAGTCTATGATATCTGGTTTGGGAGTACTCGATCGAGGAACGGCGCCCTTCAGTTGTTGCTTATTTCGAACTTTATTCGTGACTGGGCTTACAATACATATCGACCCAATATCCTTGCTTGTTTGGCCGGTGGTTGGGACCATGTCATTGGTGTCGTTCATACAGAGTCTGTAATTCGGCCGCTAAACGTGCCCAGCAAAGTACCTGAAAAGGAGGCTAAGACGCCTCCACACCTTAACAAGAAGCACAGAAATGATTGCATCAAGAAGGAAGTTAAGAAGTCGAAGCAGGCTGACCGAACAATGAAGGCCAAAGCTAGGGTCATAAGCATTGCGGACTTTCAACTCAAATACGCAACGTCAAAATCCGGGTGGCCAGCTACTAAGTCAAGGCTACCAGAATATCTCAAAGATAAACCATGGTGGGCATGAGAGGCAACAATCCGCCATGCAAATACGGTCAAATTCAGCTTTGAATGCCTTGGCCTTCCAGAGCATAAGCGTGAGATAAAAACTTATCTGAAGAAGCTGGGCGATACCAGGGCCACCTCGGAAGATAGTGCTCGAATCTGGCTATCCCGAGTGTTCAGCAATGAGGAATCTACAATTTGCCTCAGGTTGAACTCAATCCGACGCTTGGGAACCATTGGCTTAAGCTGAATGAAGATAGCCTTTCCCAGAAAAACCCACGCCTCCTGGTATGGATACAATTCGAAAAAATACTTTGATCAAAAGGATTGGCAAATCGTGCGCCTAATACGATGCGTGACATGTAACAAGAAGTCAGCAAAACTTTTACAACTTGACAAGACAGCTCTTGACCAAAGTTCAAAGAGCCCGAAGAAGGTGCTTGCAATGCTTGATCACGTCAGGCACTTGAGTGGTCGTACATCTGCGGAGTTGGCAGCCAGGTCAAGCATTCTTGTTCTATCATGTTTCCAAAAGAAGTACGAATGGGTCAGAGAGCACCAGATGCGAAATCTCCAGGCCAGTACGCTTGCGCATGCCTTTCGATGGAATGGCCACAAAAGTCCTCTACGGGTGATTTGGAAGCGAATGACGCAAACAATGATGCCGAATCTGTCGAAGAAGGGTTCAAAGATGTTCGAGGAAATGCAATTTGAGGGCAATGTCCTACAGTTCCCGCATGGGGCAGTTTTACTGAAGAAGGGGTATGATTGGCCGGACGAGACAGCATCATGGTGCCTACTGGTTGTCGAAAATCTGGATATCAATGACCAATGCTTGATGGGTTTAACGATTAGGGCTGTTGAAGGTCAGGGTAACATCTACAGCTTGAAATGCCAAGGTTATGATTCCGTTGGAGACATGCTACACAGAGATGACGAAAGAATCACAGGGATTAGACAAGAGGAGTTCAAACCAAGTTGATTGTAGGTGGGAATTTCGTCAGCAGATGGGCTGAAAGCTTGATAAACGCGTCGAACGCCAGCGATTCAGAGTAACAGTAGTTCATCGCGGCACGGAGTGAGATTGGTCTATGGTGGTCTCTGTCGATAGGGATGAGTGATATATGTTCAGGTGCCAGGCGTTGGATTGGTGCGTCCTGTTAAGGGGGTTTGTCAGGTTGGAGTAGTTTTCTTGAAGAGGATTTTGCTGCACACGTGCCATTGAAGACTCCTATCAGAACCTAGCATGCTCTGATGTGAAGCCATATGCTGCTCTTGCTTTTGCTCTGTAAACCGAATCGGCTAATAAGTTAATCCGATATGTTATGAACGCTATACCCTTTTCAGATGGTGCATGAGTCGATGGTGATCTCTTGTTGGTGTCCGCTCGTGGCACACTGGAACCTGAGCCCGCACATGCATAAGAAGGCGACTAATGGGAAGCGTGTGTTGAAAAGTCTTCGTCGAGAATGCAATGCTCGTATGCACGAGCTGACGCATGAACACGTTGGTTCTGCCACTTCCAACCTCGCTTGATTGGCCACTTCCAACCCCGTTCGCAGCCCAAAGGCTCTCCAATTCCAGCCTGACCTAGGCGACTTGCTGATCAGCGAGACATCGTCCTGTGCTGACGCCGCTTTGTGTCTCCATGGCGCAGGATGCTGGTGACAAGGAGCGCAAGAGACAGCATCGGCGGCGGATACATGCATCACATGCCCATCGACAACATGAAGATACTGACGTGGAGCCAGCTCAGCCACAAAGTCGGGATGATGCCTTCGAACGACCAGTCGATCACGCTGCGCTACGAGAAGCACGACTGAAAGCTATGGAGACACCGGCAACGGCAAGGAAGAAGATGAAGCTGGAGTATCAATATGTTCGCCCGGTGAAGGCCTCGTCTGCCGTCAAAGGCAAGACCGCAACCAAACCCGCATCTGCCTTGTTTGGCCGGCGATCATCTACCCTAGCCGTCAGGCCGAAAGCCCAGGCGCCGAAAAACGTCGCTGCCGCTGCCGGCGATGACGGCGAATACGTTTACCAGCAGCCCTCTACAGTCATTCGCCGGGACTTTCAGCAAGAGCACGATCAAGCGGCACGGGAGGCTAGGAAGAGTGCAGCGGGCAAAGAGAAGGCATCAACCAAGACTGCCGGAAAGCCAAAGATCGAGCGCAGGCGATCGGAACCAGCTGCACCGCCAGGACGCTCCTCGACAAGCACCACCACCCGACCATCCGTCCGGAAGAGCGCCACTTCAGTTAAAACACCCAAAGTCCAACAGACTACACCATCAACTCTGTCCAGCGCAACGCTCGTGACACCCAGCACAATCAGCACGCCCAACATACCTAACACGTCCCGCCCCTCTGCACCTAAGCGCCATTCCTCCCTTTTCGGCTCCTTGATCTCAACCACAAAACCGAAATCTGCACCGAAACCTGCATCGAAATCTACAACGAAACCTGCATCGAAACCTGCATTGAAACCTGCATCGAAACCCCCCTCAGTCGCACCACCTCAACGCCGCCTCGTTTCCTGTCTAACCTGCGGCTCGGACGATATCCTACCCTCCAAGTCTCTAAAATTGCCCTGCACGCACCGCATGTGCCACTCCTGCCTTCGCCGCCTCTTCAAACTCAGCCTCAAAGATCCTGCGCATATGCCACCGCGCTGCTGTACAAAGGAGGACATTGTTCTCAAACATGTCGAAGACCTATTCACCGAGGAGTTTAAGGAGACTTGGAACCGGAAGTACAAAGAGTACAATGCAAAGAATAGGCTGTATTGCCCGAGGCGAGGCTGTGGAGAGTGGATCCAAGAGAAGCGTATAAGCAACAAGGCCGGTAGACGTGTGGGCTCGTGCCCGAAATGTAAAATGGATGTGTGCGGGCTGTGTGGGATGAGCAATCACAGAAGCCGCGAGTGTCCTCAAGATCCAGCGATCAAAGAGCTGGAGGCGCAAGCCGAAAAGGAGGGTTGGAGGAGGTGCTACAGTTGCAACGCCCTGGTCGAGCTCAAGGAGGGTTGCAATCACATGACATGTCGATGTTTGGCTGAGTTTTGTATGGTTTGTGGTGTGAAATGGAAGGGCTGTGATTGTCCGTGGTTCAATTATAGTGCCGTCAATGATGGGAGGCTTGGTGGCGATCCAATCAGGTATCAGCAGGAGCTGGATAGGCGGAGAGAGCAGGAGACGAGAGATGAAGAACTGGCGAGACGCATGGCAGGACTTGGTATGGGTGATGCTGGCGGAGACTTGAATCAGAACTTCCTACGCCAAGCACGTGAAGCACTGACGGCGAATTATCAGAATGCCGAGTTGGCCGCGAGAGGTTTGCTTGGTGGTTGGTTGAATCAAAGGGAGAATGCCCTTGCTGGATTGCCACAACAGGAGCTACACCTTCCTGGCGCTTTCCCGCCAGACATGCCACGGCGAAGAATGTACAGAGTGAGAGGTGTCAGACCACAAGAGGATCCTTGAAGTCGACCATGACATGGAAGATTGTGAGACGGATTTCATTTTGGTTGGGCATGGGATACAGATGATACGAGATGACTTATGATATACCCTGGGATGCATTTCGGAACATGTACTGATAATATACTATAGGTGGTGGATACATATTGTAAGCTTGGTTGTGATACCACCTGACTCGGACAAGACATATTGGCATTCGACATAACTACATCTGTCTTCGAAAGCCCACAACGTCCTAGCACTACTGCAAGATATATGCTGTTGAAGAATTAACTTGCTGCTCTAGCACAGCATGCACAAAACACACCCCAGAACTAACACTTTCTCCTCTCACAATACCTCTGCAGAATGCTCCAATTCCTCTCAGAAAATTGCGTCAGCTTCCTCGGTCAGCCACCGCCTCTCGTACGTGTTGCAGTCGTATTTGAGGTGAGCGCTTCTAACTATGTCATTACCAGCTCCGTTCACAGCCGCATTTTCTTCCCATCATCGACTGCAGTTTCCGACAAAGCTCTCTACTGCTACGCACGCCTTACACTCTCGACAGTAACCGACGTCAACTTCTCCAGTAATATAACCACGTCAACTTCTCTAGTAATATAACCGAAGAAGCTGCAGTCTTCATCTTCGCTCGTCGACAATCAGCTCCAATTCTACATCTCAACAACCGCCATCGTTTTAACAGTTACCCATTTTCAATATGCTGAGCAATGGTCGATCGCTGGCACTGTCCAAGCTGTGGGCCAACGCTCTTACTTTGAGAACGCCTTTCGATGCTGCTATCACATGTTGACAGCTACTATTATTTCGATAAGGGTGATTGAGCCTCATGATCTTTGATAGCAGTCTCCCTTCGTCAAGATAGACAACACTATTAGTTGCTTTTACCGTTGTCGCCACCGGCTTCTCCAATGCCTCAATGTGCTTATTCCCACGATGGTCGTTGTTTGAGCCTTCGTCGCGTTCGACCACTTCAAGGTTTGCTGTTGCCAGAAAAGTCTGCCCAACTCTACTCCTGCACAAGTATGCTGACACCTATGCAATGTTTCTACCTTGTATTGCTGCTGAACAAGCTGGTAGTACTTGGAGCGAAAGCATACACCGTGGTTCCTTGCTATCGGACAGCGACCTGCATATATGATCACATCCACAACTTGGTCAAGGGAATGATGATCCCGTCACTCTTTGCAACAAGGTGTTCCTTGCCATTGTGTCCAATGCTTACCTCGCCTATAACTCTGATGCCACCGGGGCGCCCAGTCTAGTCGTTGAAGATTTATCCATCAATTGCTGGTTACAGTTGCTGGTTGCTTCAGAGAAGAAGAATGTCTCATTGCGCACATATCTTGTTCCAAGTCGGGAATTCTTCTGTGATATCAGACATTCACATAATGAAATGGCAAGGAAAGAATAGAAATGTGGCAGCCGATGTGTCAGCCAGGCTCGACAGTGTCTTACATACGCACAAATGCACAGGTAACAGCTCCCACTGTTGACTCGATTCCTTCAGCTATGTCACAAACAATAGCTTGTGTCAACTCCTACAATCATCCAAGCAGAATCTACTGGACCATCTCCAGAAGCCTGACTCGAACACAGATATGCCTTAACAACGTATCTTCATCCTCAAACAACACTGCTTCTATTGCACGATAGAAAACAAGGAAAACACAATAAACTCCAGACTCTTCATGCAAGAATCACCAAATCCATCAGCCACTATAAGCACATTCACCATGACCATTCGTCCAACGGATGAACAGCTACAGTAATTTAATAGCAGGATGCGTACACGTCCATATAAGAGCTCAATTCTCGTCTTCTCAAACCTAATTCAGTCCTTGTTAACCACAGACAGTTATCCTACCAAAAATCCATATCTGAATACCACATCCCATCCGGAAACATCAAATACTCAAGGCCATACTCATGAACACCTCCTGATGTATCCCACACACTCCTCCGATCAAAGCGGCAGTGGCATTAACTTCCTAAAACCCAAACCACAACCAAAGCCACCACCGCCTCCCCCACCATCTCCGAGCTAACTCGGAGATAGGCGTATGTCACAACCTACACGATGGTGTGAGAGCTGAAGGCTTCCGAAAGATAACGCGATAGCAGCACCACGAGGAGCACATCAGCCCTACAAGCCGAGCCTATAGTGTCGTTTCGCTCTATGGAATACCACAAAACCATGCTCGCGGGGGATCTTTGGCGCTCCTGCTGCGAAGCTTGCATCAACAGCAAGTTTTGCTTTGATCGAGGAGAACGACCATTGATGTGCGGTCGGCTAATGGGGTGGGCTGTCAGGGCGGAAATCCATCAAATAAGGTGTAGGTGTGAGCGGACTGGGATTAAGGAGCTAAGGAGCTGGATCGAATGAGATGGAGTGGTAAACGCTGCTGGAGGACCTTAGCAGAACAACAGTGTGCTAGCAAATTGAATCCAGGATGTTTCTTCTGTAAACTGAGCTCGAGGACTAGGAGAAGTAAAAACAAAAACATCATCAACGGGCGGCGGTTTGGTGTCGCATTAGCAGTTTTCACATTGGCTGTTTACCCACCAATGCGTCCGAACAGCCTAAAAGACCGTCGTTTCATGAACATATCTACTTCCCATCCAACCACACCCACAAACCCACTAACCCTCCTGGAATTTTCTCTTAAACTTCATTCCTCCACCGTCCCGCCGTCTCCCTTGCTGCGGCTGACTTCCATAGCTCCTCCGCGGCTGCTTCTTGTCCCGTGCCATGCTGGCGCCAAGTTGGATATCGACTCTCGGCGGAGTGGGAAAGCCAAAAGACTTGGCAACTTTGATAAGGTCGAGTTTGTTGACATCGAAGACGGAGCGGAGACTGTGGCTGGCATAAGCTTGCAGATAGGAGCGGTAGGCGTCTTTCGCGGACTAGGAAGAGAGATGTTAGTATCAGGTAGATCGGTAAAGGAAATGAAGGAGAGCATACCTTGTTCAAGTAGTAGTTTTGTCCAATGAGCTTCTCGAGTTGTGATTGAACGTTGACAATTTTCTTCATGGGGAACTCGTATTCCACAATGGGAATTTTGGCTTCCTTCAGATAACTTAAGAACCCGACCTCGTTCGGTTGCAAAAACATCAAACTACGCCCCTTTGCGTTCGCCCCTCTCGCCGTCCGTCCAACCCGATGAATGTAATCCCTCGGATCATCCGGCGGATCGAATTGTACAATCCAATCCACAGCGGGTATATCTAATCCTCTTGCTGCAACGTCGGTACAAATCAGCGTCCCTTGCTTCGCATTGCAAAACTCGAAAAACGTATTGGTGCGTTTTTGTTGCTTCTGTTTGCCGTGCAGATCTAGGACTGGAAGGTCGATGTAGTTGAGGAGTTCGGCGTGGTATTTCACGCAGGCGCAGCTGCTGAAGAAGACAATGATTTTCTTCTTGAGATTGCGTTTTAGAAAGGAGAAAAGGAGGAGGAATCGCTTGTCAGAGTCGCAGATTACATAGCCCTGGTCGAGGCCAGAGACAGTGCTGTGCTCTTTCTTATGATCAACGTTGATGTACAGCGGACCTGGCTTCAGTGAAATGCGGGCCAGATCCTCGACCTTTGTGGTCTGGGTAGCGCTGAAAAGCATAGTTTGACGGTGTTCAGAGGGCAGGATACGGATGATTTGGCGCATCTCGTCTTCGAAACCGACCTCAAGGATGCGGTCTGCTTCGTCGATTACAAGCGCTTTGCAGTTTTTGAAGACAAAGCCGGGGGTATTCTGCAGGTGATCTAACAGTCTGCCTGGTGTGGCGATGAGGAGGTTGACGCCTTTTGTCAGTTTTTCTGCTTCTGCTCGACGGTTTGCGCCACCAATAACGATACCGAAAGTTTGGGAATGATGGGCCATGAGCTCGCGTGCTACGCCGAAAATTTGTAGGGCTAGCTCTCGCGTGGGTGAAACGACTACCACACCGGTGCCGTTGCGGGGCTTGAAACGGAGAGAGGAGAGAAGTTCGATTGCTGGAATCAGGAAGGCAAGAGTTTTGCCGCTGCCGGTCTTTGCTGCACCTAGCACGTCTCTGCCAGCTAGTAGTGGTGGAATGCCTCGCTGCTGGATCTCTGTCATAGTTGTGAAGCCCATCTCCTGTATAGCCTTCGTTGTCTTTTCAGAAAGGTTGAGTTCGGCGAACGACTGTGGTGTGAAGTCGGCGCCGGGCAGAGAGGGCATGCCATCGGTAGGAAGATCATTGGTTGAAGTTACTTGGAGGTTACTGTTTTTCAGGTCGACCGTGGTTTCGAGTTCCGAGCCCGCTCCGTCGTCGTCGTCTTCATCCTCAGCCTCTTCTTGGTCGTTTCGGTGTGCCTGCGCTGCTTCACCGTTCTGCTCTTCTTCGTCCACCGACTCGTCTTCGTCAATATTGCTCTTAGTCTCTTCTGCGACCACGACTCCCGCCTCATCTGACTCTGCACCATCGTCACTGTCATCACTGCTGTGACTAGTCTTCCTCCGTTTGGTTACAGGTTCTGGTGCTGGTTTCGCGACCTTGACCTTCTTGGTTGCCGCCTTAACTGCGGAAATTGAAACTTTATCATGCTTCCTTTTCCGAACTTTCGCTTGTGCGAGCTGAGGATCGGTATGCTTGGACATTTTGCTGCTGCTCGTTGCTATGTACTGGTCAAGTAGTCTGCAGAAATTGCGAAGAGATCCGCCGCAACATTTTTTCGAACTTTTCGGCCAACTTTCCTTGATGGCTGACTTATCGATAACAAAAATAGCGCTAATTAACCCAGACCGACTGGGGTTGGTCAAACTCCAAGAGAGATGCTAATCAAGCCCTCCTCAATCCTCCTCACCATGATCCAAAACACGCGTCTGATACAGTTCGCTGTTGGCCTCTGACTGTGGACTGTTACATAATCATCATGTCGAAATCAAAAAATCTTGTTGCGCTCCCCATCTGCCCTCCCGGTGCTCCGAGTCTATCATTGGTCGAGAGTGTCCCCGCTCCGTGAGGCCGTTCATGATTGCAAATCATGTCGCTATTTCGTCCCTTCCTTACTGACACCACCGAGCAATTGGGTATCGTTGCCACTATCGTCATCTAACCTCCAGCTGCTCTTCACTCATCACCATCAAGAATATATATCGACTATCAAGGACCACATCATATCCTGTCTCGATATCAAGAAAGCCCAGCAAACCAGGTTACCATCCTTCACTCTCTAGTCAGCGCTTCGTGCTATTCGAGATCTTTCATTCGTCACTCTCCATCGCATCCATACCATTCAGTTAGTCCGTTATGTCACGTCTTGCTCAGCTCGGTGCTAAGCTCTTCAACCCGCGTGAGGAGTTCCGGCCGAAGATTGTCGCATCGGACAAACGTGTTCGTGGCCTCTTGAACAACCAATGGATCTTCGACACAACTTCTGCCCTTCTAGTATGGGAGATCCCTTATTTTCCTCACTATTGGATACCTAAATCATCATTTCTACCGGCCGCGTCTTTTAAGGCTGACGCTGCCATCTCCGGCATCCAGTCCTCGACGTCGAGATTGATTGTTGGTGATAAGAATATCGAGACTTTAACGGTCCCAGATGGCTACAACACTCAGCTGGCCGGCTACGTCAAGATTGAATCTAAAGATCTGGATGCTTGGTATGAGGAGCAAAGTCAGGTTCTTTACCACCCTAAAGATCCTTTCCACAGGATTGATATCCTGCCTAGTGGACGACATGTCCAGGTGAAACTGGCAGGTCAGACACTTGCAGATACTGGCAGTGAGGGCGGTGTCATGGGGCTTTGGGAAACAAACTTTCCAGCACGCTGGTATCTGCCTCGCACTGCCGTGAATTGGCAATATCTGAAGCCAAGCAGCACGAAGACAGGGTGTCCGTACAAAGGTGAGGCGAGCTATTATGACGCAGTGATTGAAGGAAAGGAGCATAAAGATGTGGTGTGGTGGTATGAGAATCCGACGACTGAGAGCGCAACAATCAAAGGGATGCTGTGCTTTTATCCAGACAAGGTTGAGACTGAGGTGGACGGGAAGGCGATTGAGAAGGTAGGTATGCCGAAATTGAGCGAGAGTGACAAGGCGAGTGTAGTACAGCCGAAGACGGTGGCCAACGAGTAGCGTAATGATCAAAAACGGTCATGCGCAAAAGGACTGCGGATGCTGAGATGATTTGGATTGAATATAGTGACAGGCTGCCCTTTTCATATATGAATTATGCTACTCAGCTATTCAACCTTCCCCGTTGATGATGCTTTACATCCTTCTTCCTTGCTGTTCTCAACGCTCTACCTGCATCATCTCCTGGCTTATCTAAATTTCCGTATCCACGCTCTGTCGTCCCCGTCACCACATTACGGCAAGTTCCCCTTCCTGATAATCCCTTTTGCAAGTCTGTTGCAATTGTCGAAATCGCTCTCATTAGGAGATCGGAACCATGTCATACTATTGATACCGCGCTCCTAGAGACACCAGAGTTGGACGTATGGTCGTCTGGATGGGGCATACTCGTAATTCGTGAACCTGGTTTGCAATCTTGAGATTACAAACCTGGAGACTCATATGGAAGGGAATCGTCGCCATGAGCAAGGACACCGTCGCCCTAACCCGTACTATGCTGCGGACTTTCCCAATCAGTACAACTTTTCCAAAGCCTGCCCAAGGTATCCAAGATGTCCTCCGCGCCTACTTGCCGGAGGGACGGAGCCACCATGCTCAACACGGTCGCTGCGCCATCCTGGTGTACCTTTCCCGTTTTCAATACAGATAAGCAGGACTCCGTCCAGAAAAATCGCTCTTCCCTGGAACCACATTTCCATTTCCAAAAGAGCACTCTGTTCCACATGTACCGCATCCACAATATGAGCTCTATGATCAACAAAAACACATCAAAGCAAAGACTAAATGGCATGAGTAAGTCCGAACATTTTCCTATTGCTTCTTGTGTCATAGAGACAGTTTTGCTGTAATCTTGCAATAGCATCTGATAAAAGTCGATCCTGGTCGACCAATCGAGAATACCTTTGAATCTAGTGATCATTGGAGCTTTCACGCAACTTAGACTGACTGAAAATTTTTCCTCTGACAGGTTTCTGTCCGAACCACGCAGCCAGGCACTGAAAGGATAGTCTCTAAGACTCTTATCTATCCAGATTTCTGTCTTCGAGTGGATGCTTTGTAGAGGATCAGGGCTTGCACAGGCTGTTGCTTGATGGGTCTCTTGCTTGATTTCCTTATGGTAAGTGCGCAGACCCCACTCGTTCATCTTGTCCCAAAGTTGACGTTTGCTACTCCGAATCTGCGTCAGCAAGGAGGAACTTACATCACCATGTAGCGACTCACCTTGGGTCGAACCTGTACTTCCGCAGCAAGTGGGCACGAATGTTCTCTTGTGAAACCGAAAATCTGTGCAACCACGTTATTTCGTCTCGATGCAGATTCCAGACCCTCTCAGGGATTTTCCGAGCCATTTTGCGTTGGACATGATTGGGAGGGTCGCAAAGTATGATCGCAAGGCTATGGGACATGTTGACAAAGGTGAAATGTTTAGGTCCTAGAAGATTAGAAAAAGAGCAATATGGCACTTTGTTTCTTCAAAAGAATTCATCTTCTTATATGCTGAAGCCGGATCACGCACACAGTCGATCGTTGATGTGGTCTCGATGAACTCTTGTCCAATTCACGCTTCCGAAACAAGTCTAGTGGCCGGCGAAATGTCTTTCACACTCCCACTTTGGGCATAGTTCACACGGGTTGAAGCTGGATGGGATATTTTATTCATAGGGTATCCACATGTGGACACGTTTCTGCCAATCGCAAATTGGTTATGATTGCAGGAGTTGCCGAAGTTGACGAAGTTGGGCTGTGAGGAGTGGTAATGTGATGATGCGAGAGAACAGGGGGAGAAGGTCAACAGTGCAAAGGCAAGTGCCAAGCATTCTTGGGGCATCAATAGCTGGCGTTAGGGATCTGAGAATGGTGTCAAGCAGGGCATGGAGGTTTCAACACCAGAACTTGCTCATGTTGTATCTAATCTTGTCATTATCATCACACATATATGTATACCCATAGTATCAATAGTCTACAATTATCCACCCAAATTCATGCGCACCCATTTTATCTAGTCCTGTTCATCTCCTTTTCATCTTTGCCATGCCATCGTGAGAGGCAATGACACATCGTACGTACAGTGTAGTCTTGTAGTATCTTCGGATACACCATCGACCAACTAACGGTGTTCATGCGTTCACCTGTTCCGAATGTTGATCTAGCCCCAAATGAGTGAGCGGCTGATAGAGCCACCTGCGCCATGCCAACGCCTTCGCTTGAATGTACTGGAGAAATTGAGATGTCGTAAAGAGTGTGCTGTAACGTAAAGTAAAGCCAGAAGTATGGTCGAGACCAATATCAAATCTCAAGTCGAAGTTCTCAGGCTGAGTTCACTTCGTAGTACCATTTATCGAGTCCCGGATGTTCTTCCACAACCTCAATCCAGGAGGATCGTTATCATTCGAGTACGTCCGGATCAATTTGCCAGACCGGTCGCTGCTGTACCCTCTTCCTTCATTGCTCGTCAATCGTCTGACCAGTCTTTCGTGGTGATAGGGTACTCCATGCTCGTCCTTGCCAGACCTGGTTTCAGTCGACTCCTCCATCGTCCCATGCCTGGAGTGATGTCGCCGTCTGTGTCTGTGTCTTCGGTGTCCATCGGTGTCAGTGCCGGATTCGGAGCCGTACCCGTTGTCCGCTTTTGCGAGCCTTGTTGGAGACCCATATATAATTTTCGGCGCTTCTTGCGGGCCATATCCACCAGCCTTCGCCATGTTGATCTTAAGCAGTGGCCCGCCGGTATCTGACTCGCCAGTCGTCATACGCTTCAACAGTGGTGGTCGACTGCTTTCCGATCCACCACTTGACCTCCTCGACTGCGAATGACTGTGTGAGCTATGCCTCTTCAACCTCGCAATCCTCTCCTCGTCTGTTAGTTTCTGTCTTGCCTCATACTCTTTCCTTTTCTGCTCCTCGGCCTCCCTCCTCAGCTCTTTTTCCTTCTTAGCCATGCCACCTTCATACGCCATACGAATCTCATGCTCCATTATCGCTTCTTTCTCTTTTCTTCGCTCTTCGGCCTCTTCAGCGTCCCGCCTGTCTCTCCGTTCTCGTCTCCTTCTTTGCTTCTCCTTGTACTCCTCCGACTCATGACGCCGTTCTCTTTCTTCCTTGGCCTTGTCGATTTCTCTTCCTAACGCAGAGGAGAATGGTTTCGTATCATCTCTCGAACGCTCAAGCATCGACTTGCCCATTGCTGAGGTTGGTGAGGCGGGCTCGCGTTCCCAATACTTATCTCTCTCTCTCCGGTGCTTGCGAGCCCTATGGGCTGCCACAGCGGCTGCTGCTCCGGCCGCTGCTGCGGCAAGAAGAGCTGCTGCATGTGAGTTGGCGTTATCTTTCGAGGGTGGAGCTTCAGGTTCGAGTTCGCGTGTGACTTCTTCAGCAGGTGCTTCTGGTCTAGGCTCAGGTTGGGATTCTGTCGATGTAGCATTTTCTGCTGGGACGGCTTCATCGATAGGTAGCTCTTCAGGTGCTGCTTCCTTAACCAGTGTCTCCTCGACAGCAGGCTCTTCAACTGGTGCCTCCTCAACTGGTACTTCCTCCACTGGTGCCTCCTCAACTGGTGCCTCCTCAACTGGTGCCTCCTCAACTGGTGCCTCCTCAACTGGTGCCTCTTCAGCTAGTGGCTCTTCCGTAGTCGTTGCCGGCTCCTCAGGGACAACCTCCGTGATCGTCTCTTCTACGGGTGTCTCCTCAGTAACTGGTACCTCTGCTGGAGCTGGTTCAAGATACTCTTCCACTGGAGCTTCTTCGGTATACTCTTCCGCTGAAGCCGGTACGAGATACTCTTCCACTGGAGCTTCTAGATATTCTTCCACTGGAACCTCATCGACTGTAGTCTCTTCGACGGGTTCTTCTGCTGTTGCAGCCGCAGCTTGCTCTGTTGGATCTTCTTCTTCCATCGGGTCATCAGCTGGTGCGTCCTCACCTGAAATCTCTCTATCTGTGATTTCTTCAGCCGCTGCTTGCTCAGCAGGTGTGTCTTCTGGGAATGCGCCTGGTGGAGTTGGTTCCTCGGCCTCTACTTCTTCAGATGGCGCTTCAATCGCTACATCTTCGACAGCCGTTTCCTCTGGTACAGCTGGTTCCTCTTCTGAGGCAGCTGGTTCTTCTGATAAAGCTTCAGCTTCTTCTTCGGCGGGGAGCTCTTCAGCAGTTGGCTCCTCAGGCGTGGATAGCTCTTCAACAGCATCTTCGACAGGTTCCTCAGCCACTAACGCTTCAGCATCTACCCCATCGTCAACGGTCTCGCTCGTCTCAACTGGTATTTCTTCAGCAACCGGCTCCTCAACTGGCTCCTCGATGGGCTCCTCGATGGGCTCCTCAGCAAGCTCCTCAGCAGGCTCCTCGATGGTGGGTTCCTCAGTTGCTACATCTTCTGGCACAACTTCTGGCTCGGCTTCTTGCTGGGCTTCCGGTTCTATCTCGACCTCTGGTTCAGCCTCTGGTTCTGGCGTGGTTTCTAGTTCGGCTTCTGGTTCCGGTTCGGCTTCTGGCTCAGCCTCTAGTTCAGCTTCTACCACAGCTTCTACCACAGCTTCTGGTTCGACTTCTGGTTCTACCTCAACCTCTGGTTCAGCCTCTGGTTCTGGCGCTGTTTCTGGTTCGGCTTCTGGTTCAGCTTCCGCCACAGCTTCTGATTCGGCTTCTGGTTCTGGCTCTAGGTCGGCTTCCGGTTCAGCTTCCACCATAACTTCTGAATCGGCTTCTGGATCGGCTTCTGGTTCTACTTCAACTTCCGGCTCAGCTTCTGGTTCTGGATCGGCTTCTGGCTCAGCCTCTGGCTCGGCTTCCGGTTCTGGCTCTGGATCGGCTTCCACCACAGCTTCTATTACAGCTTCTGGCTCAGCTTCTGGCTCAGCTTCTGGCTCAGCTTCTGGTTCGGCTTCTGGTTCAGCCTCTGGCTCGGCTTCTGGATCGACTTCTGGATCGACTTCTGGATCGACTTCTGGATCGACTTCTGGATCGACTTCTGGTTCTACCTCAACCTCTGGTTCGGCTTCTGGTTCTACCTCAATTTCGGGCTCGGCCTCTGGCTCGGCCTCTGGTTCCGGTTCGGTTTCGAGTTCTGGCTCAGCTTCAGGTTCGGCTTCTGGCACGGTTTCTGGTTCGGCGTCCGCCAAAGTTTCTGCTTCAGCTTCCGGTTCTGCTTCTAGCTCATCAACTTTGGCTTCAATTTCACCACCATCCTCATCCGCCACGACGACATCAGACTTCTCTGTCTCCTCAGGTGCATCTTCCGCCTGCTCTTCTGGAGGTACTTCAACTTCATTTACGACCTCCTCAACATTCACTTCCTCTTCAACGACAGGTGCTTCTTCTTCGGCGGATGCTTCTTCAGCGGGTGTTTCTTCCTCAGCGGGCGTTTCTTCTTCAGCGGGTGTTTCTTCTTCAGCGGGTGTTTCTTCTTCAGCGGGTGTTTCGTCCTCAGCAGGTGCCTCTTCAACGACGAGTGCTTCCTCTTCAGCGGCGGGTGTTCCCTCCTCGCCGAGAGCTTCTTCGGTAGGCGTTTCTTCTTCAGCGGGTGCTTCCTCGGCGAGTGCTTCTTCAGCAGGTGCTTCTTCGGCAGGCGTTTCTTCCTCGGCAGGCGTTTCCTCTTCGACAGGCGTTTCCTCTTCGACGGGCGTTTCTTGTTCGGCAGGCGTTTCCTCTTCAGCAGATGCTTCTTCAACGACGAGTGCTTCCTCTTCGGCGGGTGCTTCCGCTTCAGCGGCGGGTTCTTCCTCTTCAACGACGGGTGCTTCCTCTTCGGCGGGTGCTTCCTCTTCAGCAGCGGGTGCTTCTTCTTCAGCAGGTGCTCCCTCTTCGGATGCTGTTATCTCTTCTTCGGTAGTGGTAGGCTGCTCGGCAGGCTCCTCTTCTATAGGATCTGGCTGTTCCTGTATCGGACTTGGAGTCTCATGCAAATTGGTATCGCCAACCTCGGTCAGATCTAATGTTGACTTCGTGTCTAACGAAGCTCGTAACCGTCTCTCTAATGATTTTGGTGACTGTAGCATGCTGCTAGTGACAGATGCATTGTCACAGTCTCGCTCCCCTTCCTCTTCGATCATATCAACTGAGGAACTCACCTCTTTTGAGGAGCCAGACTGAGAGGGATCATCTAGGCTAGCATAACCTGAAGAATCTATCAGTTCGAGAGACTCACATGCCCGAGTTAGAGTCATACCTTCATCTGTAATTTTCGGCGATAATGAACCGACCTCTGGTTCCGCAGTCAAGTCATCGTTCTGGGGGTCAACGTTAGTGGAGTGATCGCTGAATATGATGTTGTCTGATGAAGATAGAGGTCGCTCGGACATTGTAAATCTCTGTCGTTGAAAGGTTTGATATTTGAAAGGATTAGGTTTCTCATACTGAAACTTGGGGGCCTTCTTTCGCGGCATCTTGACTTGAAGAGTCAGGAGTTTCTCCAAGGTCGGGACTCCCTTTGGAGGCTTTTTTATTCTTCTTCTTATTCTTCCCCATGGCCGGCTAAAGCAGGGGTCGTAATGGGAGCACACAGATCTGGGGGTGACGCAGATCTCTCACAGTGTTCGGGAGGTTGACCTATTCGATAGAAAGTTTGCGGTCGGAGAAAACAGTGAGAAAATGGCTAGGTAGTTAAGAAGAATCAAGGCTGGGATGACGTGACAGTCCTCGACAGGCCTTCGCAGGAAGTACTGTGAGTATTCAAGCCACAATTGAGGTTCGAGAAAGTGATGAAAAGAACATCGAATGTTGAGATTGAGAATCTTTCAAAATCCGCAAATCCAATCCAATCTACAAGTCTGCTATGTTTGGTCAGAATGACCATCTGGTGACACGACTCTGTCCCGAGACTTGTGTAGAGCATCGGGACCCCTCCAGCAGGAAGGTGCAGAGAATGGAAGTGTCGTGATTGCTTTTGATCCAGTAAAGCCCTGCCCAATCCTACCTATCATTGGTTGATCAACTCAGGCTTGAGCTCTGATTGGACCACGTCAGAGAAATGTCAGTGAAGCCTTTTCCCGAGCATTAGACCATTTGGCCCGCATCGGTATGGCTTGTAACAGATCTTTCCGAAATTGTCCCTCGACTGGCGGCTTGACCTGCATAATATTGAACGTTAGGTAGACGTATTCAGGTCGTGTGAATGGTCGCCCAAATGGTTGTTGGACGCGTGCTGACGGCACGGACCTTGGTGCCCAAGGAGGTATTGGGCATATTCTCAACAAATTTCTCGTATTCAAACAGGGCGAGGGAAACGCCTGCAAATCTTGCTTCGCATTGCTAGTGTTAGCGACGAGATTCGCATATCGGTATCCATTCATCTGGTTTACCGAAGGGCAGAGAGTTAGTATTCGGAGGACCAGTTCGCAGACAAATGTTCAAGCTCGACTTTAGCGTATTTTTAGTGGAGTAGTCGCGCCGGGTCGTGCCAGGTAAGCTGCAAGCGAGTTGGGCTCAAGAGGGTCCATAGTGCCCAGCCATCGCTGTCAACGGTCGCCTCACTATGCAAGCCGATGAAATGAAGGTGTGCTTCTCGCCTGCCACATGCACAGCTTTCAGCATGGTTTATGCTTCAAATCAGAATGCTGCTGTCAAGCCGCCAGAATTGGCATGCGGCAACGTTAGGAGATCACAAATTGTCGGCAAAACTGTCGGGCTAATGCCCGTGCTGAATCAGGCATCATAAATATGCTTAAGGCTCTATGGTCTATGCTTAACATCCGTCGAATGCCATACACTTGGGACATGAGTAGTAACACGTGGTTAGCGGAGAGCATCATCCATTTGTTTTCGCCATTTTGGGCCGAACCTCTTCATAGCCCAAATAACCGTGCATGAGCAGAGGGCCCAAAGACCAATAATTGAAAATAGCCATCCGTTGCCGATAGCATTGATGAGGGGTACCCCAACGACGGCGCCAACGCAGCTCAAAATGTTCCGCACGAGGTTGTCTGTAAGGTTGCACATTAGTCGGATCTTCTCATTGTCGTAGTACATGCTTACTTAGGCCTACACCTGATGATGAGCGATTCGGCATGAATTCAGTCAGCATGGTCGTTGACAAGGAGAATATCAACATCGAGCCTAATCCATAGAAAAAGTTCGCAATCATCTAATACCACCAAAAGTCAGCAAAACCTACCGGTGTCCACTTACATTATCAAGGCAGTGAAGCATGTCCAATGCATTAATGGAAGCTGAGCCACTGTGGTGGGGTTTCCCGGAGGATGCGAGTGTACATACCGGTACGAGCCAGAAAACATGCTTCTCAACAGTCCACCCATACCAGATGAGCGCTATTGGGTACAACAAAGCTCCGAGCCATGCGTTCTCCCGCATTCGATCCTCAGGCAAGAGCACTAAAGGCTCGTTATCCTTCTGACGTCTTCTTGCCTCACGTGTCATGATCCTATCCATCCAGCGTCCTCCAAGGATACTTGACAGGATATATCCAACAGCATTGAAAGCATAAAGGGCACCCACAACAAGACTCGAGTACTCATAGGGCGGCTTGTGGAAACTGTATTGAATGCTCACCGCTAACACATACAACGATCCAAATGTAACGGCCGAATAGTAGACCGTGAAGAGCACCGCTGGAAAGCGCAAGTATCCGATGACAAGGAGTGGGTCAACGAAAAGCATGCGCAAGACCTTCACGTACTCTTTCGACTTCTGCTGGACAGACTCACGGGTGGAGGTCCGACTTAGTGGAGGCCGAGTTGGGTTGTCGACGGGGCTCGTCGCGGCAACTTCAGCTGTCATGTCCTTTCTCGCCTTTAAGGTCTCTGGCAGAGCAAAGAAGATGAGAAACCATACAATAAAGCCGTAAACGGCCAATGCCCACTGTGTCGCTCTCCAGCCGAGCGCCTCGCCCAGGATGCCACCAATGATAGGAGCAAGCAGAGGCCCAAGCAGTGGACCAAGATAAAAATAACCCATAGCTCTACCCCGTTCGTGCGATTCCCAGAGGTCTGCAACAGTGCCGGCGCCGACCGCTTGAACTGATGCTGACGCTCCACCAGTGAAAAGCCGCATCACCACCAGCATCGCGATACTCTGAGATTCCGCACTCAGAATACCAAACACGATGAACATTGCAAAGGACGCAAGGTATATTGTACGTCGTCCCAATGTCTCGCTGAAAGCACTCCACCAGAGTGGGAATATGGCCATTGCAAGCATGTACAACGCTACGCTAAGGTTTGCCCTTGTTGGTGTCGTATTCAGCTCTCTCACCACTTCATCTATGACAGGAAAGATAATACTAGAGCCCACAGGTGCCGCCGCAGCAGCAACGGCCACAATCGCTGTGATGAGCCATTTTGTCTTGTTCGAGTAATGAGTAGGTTCAGTGACTTCTGCAATGACAGCAAAACGAGCAAAGAGACCTCGTCGTTCAGAGCGAGATACTTCCACCAATGGCTGTTTGATTGTTTGAACACGTTCGAGGTCTGGAGTGTCATGTGCTGCTTTCTCTTGATTATCTACCACAGTCGTGATGGGGATGGCGTTATGCTGGCTCTGCTTCGTTCGCTTCTGATCAAAATGCGAGATCTCTGACGTTTTCTCCTTGTCTACTTCCTCAGTAACTTCATTGACTATTGTACTTGGTGTGGTTGTTTCTTGTTCATCGTGCACGGCTGCCATGAAATGTTCGTCGGTACTCGAAAGTGAAGGTGCTCGGATTGTGTGATTGCCTGTCAGGTCAGTACTGTACGCATAGGTCTCGAATAAAAAGAACACGAGGGAGGGATGCAATTGTTAAACACATTGAGGTAAAAAGTAGGCTTTGTGCCGAAGCGCATCTTGTGTGTTGGAACTCCTCCCTTCGACGATGGCCACCTAACTTGTCTGCATTCGCAGACATAGTGAGCATGAATGATTCTCTCCACGATACGCCAGCAGGGATTGTTGTATGGATATTTAGTAGCCAATAAGAGGAGCATTTTTCTTGTTAAAGGGAAACTATGATAGGCCAGAATGTAAGAGCTAGGAATTGTCCTCCATTACATACATGGAGATGCCGATTTTGCCGTTCTCAATTGCTGAGAACATTTCTAGGTTTTCATCAAAAATGAGCGGGTTCTCCACTAGGAGAGAACAGACCGAGGTTTCGTTCTTTTGTGGTTAGTAGTGGGGGTGTTTGCGTGAACTTCGCTCATCGGGCCAGAAAGCTTGTACAGAGGTCAATTTGTAGTTGCATCTATCGCCGCAAAGATAATAGCAGTGCCAAGGGCAGTCTAACGTGCAATAGAAGGTTACATGAATTATTCACCCAAGGTTAACCAGACGATGCGGGACCGTGAGGGACGAATGTAGCAAAGCTTCCTAGTTCTCGACTTCTGTTAAGGAAGGTCTGTCGATCTACCTGGGATGCTCTTCATATTTACCGCAACATGGAATCGAGCTTCATTGGGCAAATGTCATCAATCCACATGCCAAAGAGAATATACAGTTGAGTTGATGTCTAGTAAGCTACATCCATAGCTGTAGAGCTCAGAAGGATTACGCGGCGTGCGGTAGGTTGTGGCACGGCGAACGCAGAATTTGGAGACAGTCTCCATGACGAGTTTCCCGATTTTATTCATCACGACAGTGAAACGAAGTTGTCTCATAAAGATTGCTCACCACAAAAAGATCTTGAAGCATTGCCGACAATTTCGCGTTGCAAGAAGGTACCGCCAAATCTGGACATCTTTAAGCAGAGCACGTTCAATAATCCAGCATTTCGAGTTCGCCAGTGACCCAAACATGGCTGCCACAGCGGCCACTCGGCAACCGCAGAAGGATCTGCCTCTAGAAGAATCACGAGCCTATCTTAAAAACCATTTCAAGGACCATTCCGGTGCAAAGTATAAAGATGGCTGGGACAAGCTATGGCAGGCTGGTGATTTCTTGCCATGGGATCGAATGGTACCTTCTCCGGCACTCGCAGATACTCTGAACAACCACAGCCACGTCGTCGGATCTGCCAAACTTGTTCTGCCAGACGGGACAACTCGAAGAAAACAAGCCCTTGTACCGGGATGTGGAAGGGGTGTTGATGTGATGCTGTTGCAAAGCTATGGGTATGATGTCGTTGGGTTGGAAATCAGTGCTAAGGCTGTTGAAGCGTGCGAAACGTATGCGAGGGAGACTGAAAACGAGGAGTTGTACGGGTGTAAGGATGAGAAACTTGGGAAAGGAAGCAGAAAATTCGTTGTGGGCGACTTTTATGCTGATGAATGGTTGGACAAGGTTGGAGTAAAGGATGGTGTCTTCGAGCTGATTTATGATTACACTGTCAGCCTGTTCTCTGAGCTGAGTTTTAACGGTCTGCTGATTCTGTTACAGTTCTTCTGCGCCATGAATCCTTCGATGCGACCAGCCTGGGCTAATCGAATGTCAACACTTCTAGCACCAAACCCTCAAGCAAATCTGATATGCTTGGAATTTCCAACTAACAAGCCACCGAACGCTGGAGGACCCCCCTACTCATCGCCGCCCAAAGCATACATGGAACATCTAAGCCATCCTGGTGAGGATGTACCGTATACCGCTGAAGGCGAGGTCAAAGTCAACCCACTTGCCGACTCTGGTCCCGGCGCTCTGGAAAGGGTCGGCCACTGGCACCCCACTGATACGCATGCAATTGGCAAAGATACCGAAGGCAAGGTCAATGACTATGTCTCAGTCTGGCGGCATCGATGACAATAATCACAAAATCATGTCGAACGGATAGCATCAGACCCAGGTCGTCATGCAGCCACCTTCTTCAAGGCATTGTAATGCTCACCAAGTCCAAAGCTGTGCTTGTAATATGCTAGCCATATCTCATTGTTAGTTTTTGATTCAGGTTCGATCCTGTCAACACGGCCGCTTGCTTGTAGCACATTGATACTGGTTTTGAAAGCCTTTGCGATTGCCTGTAGCTCAAGATGGCCACCCCATTCAGCAGTGTCCTTGATTTTGCGCGTGTATGTTTCTAATGGCTCTTCAAGGAACGGCATAAAGTCATCACCATGCTGGTTGATATAGTCAGCAGTAGCGATGCGGACCTCGTTGTAGCTTTTGGCTGAATCTGCTCCTATTGTTTCAGAGCATGCACTGTACATACAGTGTCCATCAGGTCTGATCAGTATTTCTGTCAAACCACGTTTCTCCGTCTCTGCTTTCATCGCTGAAAGCTCCTGCTGCCTCTGGTCTGGCATGTTAGCAGCTTGTTGAGCTGCAGCTTCGATTTGAGCATCCTGCTCTGCTGCTCTTCTTGCTAATCGCGCCTTCTGTCTGTTTGGCTTCTTGGCCTTGCCTTGTGACATGGTAGTCTCATTGTTGTGTTGCACAAAATGCACGCCATCATCTGCTGTGTCACCTGCTCGATTCAACTCATCTTGGTTCATACTTGCTTTCGCTTCTGCTTCTTCGTGGCGGTCATCCAAAGCAAGCTTTGAGGCTTCATCGTCCAGATCCGTTGTTGTCAAGGCCGAAATTTCTGCCTCTTGACGATCTTTTAATTCTTGCTCCAGACGTTCACATTCATCGTTTACGCCTTTTCGAGTCTTTTTAGTAGCATTCTTCTTCTTCGAGGTGATCTTGCTTTGCAGCTCTTTCTGCTCCTTTCGATGACGAGCTTGCAATTCTTCCATCGAGGTGCATCAAAGCGCTATGCTGGCCGATCACCTCGAAGTAGCCGCCAGGAGATTGTGATGAATGTTTCAGGTGTCGGTTGAGCAAATCTTACTCTTGAAGGGAGCACACATGGTTCTTCATTGGGTGAAAAAGAAGAGAGATGTGATTGGTTGGGGCTAGCAACAATGAGTTTGGAGCTAGTGGCGTGCCCCTCTACGAGTGATCGCGCCTAATCCCTGTTGAGCGCTTATTCAAGACCCTTCCGTCGAGGGCAAGCAACTTCATGCTGACAGGTGTCGCAGACGTGTCAAAAACAGATACCTGTTCAGAGAGGATTTCGAAAACGCCCCTTCCCACGATTTACTTCTGCCACCGATTCTACCTCATCGCAAGTCGCTTGCTTGGAATACGGCGTAAGACTGCGTCAGGCGTACCCCCCACTTCAACTTTCTGCATCAGGCATACAACGTGCACTCTTGACAAGGATCCGTGTCAGCAATCTGTTCAGAAAGTCTCAGAAACTTCAGCTAGGGCTGACTTATGATTCGGACCTGTCTATAAACCTCTCCTGCCTCATCATACCGCCCTACCAGTCCCAAAACAAGCACGAGCATATTCCAACATGGGTGATCTTAGCGGCCGCAAGGTCTTCAAAGTGTTCAACCAAGATTTTATTGTTGACGAAAAATACACAGTCACTAAAGAGCTCGGCCAGGGTGCATATGGTATAGTTTGGTACGTGCAGCCTCTACGGCCTGGGGTTATGCATTGCTAACTGCGGCAGCGCTGCGACCAATGCCCAGACAGGAGAAGGCGTCGCAATCAAGAAAGTCACCAATGTCTTCAGCAAGAAGATCTTGGCCAAGCGAGCCCTGAGAGAAATCAAGCTGCTACAACATTTTCGAGGCCACCGGAATATCACCTGTCTGTATGATATGGATATCCCCCGACCGGACAATTTCAACGAGACCTACCTCTACGAGGAGCTGATGGAATGCGATTTGGCTGCCATCATACGATCAGGCCAGCCTTTGACAGATGCGCACTTTCAATCCTTCATTTACCAGATACTTTGTGGTCTCAAGTACATCCACTCGGCTAATGTCCTCCATCGTGATTTGAAACCAGGAAACTTGCTCGTCAACGCTGACTGCGAGTTGAAGATTTGCGATTTTGGTCTTGCTCGAGGCTTCTCACAGGATCCAGACGAGAATGCTGGGTACATGACTGAGTACGTCGCAACCAGATGGTACCGAGCACCGGAGATCATGTTGAGCTTCCAAAGTTACACCAAAGCTATTGACGTCTGGTCTGTAGGCTGCATCTTGGCTGAGCTTCTCGGTGGCCGGCCGTTCTTCAAGGGTCGAGATTATGTCGATCAGCTGAACCAGATTCTGCATTATCTCGGCACGCCGAACGAGGAAACCTTGTCTCGCATTGGATCACCTCGAGCACAAGAATATGTCCGGAACTTGCCATATATGCCAAAGGTTCCCTTCAACAGACTTTTCCCTCAAGCCAATCCTGATGCGCTGGATCTTCTTGACAAGATGCTGGCATTCGATCCGTCCTCGCGAATTTCAGTTGAAGATGCCCTGGAGCACAGATATTTACACATTTGGCATGATGCTTCGGATGAGCCGGCCTGTCCTACAACCTTTGACTTTGCCTTTGAGGTTGTAGAGGAAGTTCCTGAGATGCGCAGAATGATCTTGGATGAGGTTCAAAGGTTCCGAAGACAAGTTCGGCACGCACCGAACTCTGGAAGTAAGTCAAGACACCTATGTACCAAAATTCCACTTGAACTAACATATTGTAGGCGCCGGTGGCATGAATGTTCCGATCCCACAGAATCCAACACAATATCAGGGACAAGATCCTCGCCCTCAGGAAGCAGGACAGCATCACCACAATGAACTGGAGTATGACCTGCAGAATGGAGCTGACGGTCTCATGAGAAGATAGAGAATACCCAATGATATGCTTCTGTATGTCGCATCTTGAAAAGAACACTTTGATAGGTAGAAGATATGTCCAATGATACTAGGATGAAGAATCCATTTAGTGATCCGATGCCAACGTGCCACCGACTTCAGTGACTATCTGCCTATGTCCGCTCAAGTTGCTGGTTTGAAGTGCTGATGGGTCTTACTTAGTGATAAATGACAGACCTGCTAGACCCAAACATGACCGCGGTCATTCACAGACGTTTTATACGTTACAGATGATAATCATTGGCTGTCTGCGGTATGTCGTGAAGAAATTTAACTTCATTTCTGCCACGTATTAGCTGCTGTGCTCCGATTAGTCGGAAGGACTCCGCAAACCACTCCTAGCGTAGCTGTTTTACGATCAAGATCGCGTCCATCCGAACGTTCACCCTCCTCCATGTCTTGACTCAAGACCGTAACTTCACTTTAGCACCATGCGTCTTGTCCCGCACTACTGCTCCGACTTTTTCTTGAGGCTTCTGCACTGTATCGTGGATCGCATCTTACCAAGAACGTTTGTAAGAAACGCACTCCATGGTATTTCTAATACCGAAACCTAGGACCGCTGTTTATGTGTAAGTATATACGAATAACCACAAGCCTGTCATTGAAGAACACTCGAAACCCGAGCTGGATGTAGATATGAAATGGTACTAATATGGGTTAGTGGTTACATCCGCTTGATCTTCACGTCTGTACGAGTGCATTCGTGAAATCTCCGATTTTCTCCCCGATTCTCAAACATTTATATTCGATTGTACATATTCACGTCTAAGGTTCATTTGCTGGGGTCCGCTCCAACATGGATATTGTAATGTTGATTCTGGCTATCACGTTTATGAGTCTTGATCCTTCTCATGCAACAGATCAAAAAACGGTCAGTCTGTGGGATGGCGTGGACTATCACTGCACCATGAAATATGAAAGTTGCAGGCTCAAGTTTCGTAATTTGTATGATGCCCTTCACCAACCGCATGGATACGAATTTGGCGACTTCCTGCAATGGTACCACGGATCAGTACGATAAGGGAGGAAGAACATCTTCCAAATGCGCTGTCCGACTTCGGTTATGGCATGGAGTACAGCGTTCGAAACATTGTACCATCATGCATTCAACGTCTGTACCAGCTCAACAATCTCACCGCGCCTTACAATATTGGCACCATGATTGGAATTTCAAGCTACCTCAGCCAGACCGCTAACGTGGAGTTATTGCGTTCATTCATTGCCATGTGTGCGCATATTTCCTCCAGGTCTTCCTAACACTGGCCACCACTATGGCTCGACTTTTGCGACCCTTATCAGTTTTCCTCCTACTGCACAAGCCAGGACGTCATCTGACCTGGAATGCTCCTCCATCGTTGCGCCAGGTATTCTAGTCGCTTCCTACTCGACGGACGGCCTTCCCGATGGTGCCAAAGATCTTGACCAACTCAACTATGTTATATGGCTCAGCTTACGCACCTGTTGTCACTGCCTGGTCATAAGCTGCCAATTGTGCTGCTGACCTCATCAGGCGAAGACGAGCAGAATGTATCGTACAGTACGCTCATGCGACATGTATCTTCCTCACCCAGCTGGGTTCACGAGGTGTTTCTGTCACTTTCTCTTCTGATGACTCCGGTTTACGTTTAGCTTGTTAGCTTAACGATTGCACGAATGCGACCAGATTCGATCTTGTCTTTCCTGCGTCCTGTCAGTAAGTAGACACTCTTTCACCTCTGCGTATGGCCAGATTGCTAATTTTATGCTTAGCTTCGCTACCCCATTGGTGGCATTCAACTCGTCAAACCAGAAGCCGTCAGCTCCCTCTCGTCCAATGGTTTCTCGGATTGCTTTAACCACCTAGCCCACCAGTTGTTAGCTGTCAAGTCTTGCTTTAACTGTCTGATCGCCACTAATCTCAACACCCCATTTTCGCAGAGTATCAGAACCAGAATCACCGAGGATTACCTGACTTTTCCTGCACAATCCTACAACTTCACCATCGATGGATCACATCCGGACCAAGCGTGTCTTCAAGACCCCAGCATCTGTTTTTATCGTTTTAGGTGGCATTGTGTCTTAGCACTCTGTGGAACACCAAGGGACTACCGAAGCTCAGATTCTTCAATCCATGCTTGCAAGGCAATGGCATGAATTGCTTCTCAGATACTATTAAGGATGGCAGTCAAGACTCTTTGGGAAAGACCATCTCTACCATTAGCGATACATTATCTTGCTGTACGCAAGCTGGAACGCAACACATTGATAGAACTTGGTAACTGGCATTAGCAGACCAATGTGGCCGAGGATTGTTGCAGTTGGAGCGAGAGAGGTTGGGATTCGAGACGTCCATCAAGGATGCAAGGAATTGCTGGTTCAGATAAGCTTGAATGCGTGCCCATGTTTGTGAGAAATACGGCTGTGGATAGGATTCGCGGGGACCCGCGATGTTTAGTGAGAGCAGTCTATCAATGGTTCGCGAAAACTTTATAATCTAAACGTACTACTGCCCGAAGATCATGCTCGGTCTGCCTCTCAACACCCATGCTCGTAACCATAACCACAACCACATCCGAATACCAACGCTCCGTCTATACTGGGTATCATAATGCTTATGCCTTGCTATTTCGGACGAACTCTGAGCTGCAAGACATATCTAAGCTCTATCACGTCTTGCTTTTGTTGCCTCCCCATCTAATTGTTTGTACAAAACGTCCGGGCCTTCTGTTGTAAGCGAGTCGATCTGAGGCTATGAGCACACCGACATAAACGTCCACTCAAGCCAAGAATCCTGCAGTAGTACACCAATTAGCTCCCTGTGGAAGATAATTCACTCGCCCAACCCACGGCCACCATCATGCCCGCCTCGTCTCCCGTTCCTAAAAGCCTTCTTCTTGATCGCCCCTGTACCCGCAGGCTTCGGACTTAACACGTCATGACTCCCATTCGACCCCTCCTTCACAGCAAGTCGTGGCCTCCGTGGCGGCGGTCGCGCAGCCTGTGGCCCTGTAGTAGTATTGCCACTTCCGTTCCCGTAGTTAATCCCTGGCACGCCCTTCAGGCCCATCTTTCCAATCGTCTTCTTCTCCATTGGTGGTGGTTCAGGACAGTGCATACCTTGCACCGCCATCTCGTTCGCCATCCGTACCAGTCCAGCTTTATCCATACGCAGGGGCTTGAGTAGTCCAGATCCAGCGAAGAAGCCCAGGAACGAGGAGTAAGCGCGTTGTTTGACGGTTTCGTCGATGGTGTGCATTGTGCGCTCAACTTGAAGCGCATGAGCGGCCGCGTCGTTCACGATCATGGCTGTTTGCGCGTGTGGATGGATGGGTAGGCGGCGGTTTGCGTTGATGAAGAAGAATTCAGCTTGTGTGAGCAGGATGATGGCTCGGCCTGCGTTGCCTGCTCGTCCCGTCCGGCCGACGCGATGGATGTATTGGTCTGCGCTCGAGGGGAGACCAACCTGGACGACGAGGTCGACGTTAGGGAAATCCATGCCGCGGCCGATCACGTCAGACGCAAAAATGAGGCCCGAGCTGGCGGTTTTGAAGTTGTTGGTAGTGCGAGTGCGTACGTTTTGACTTAGGCGGGAGTGTAGCTCGAAGACTTGGAGGGATGTGAGGCCTTGGGCGAAGAGATTGCTATAGAGCGCGACCATGTTTGCGGTGACGCCGAAGACAATGGCTTTGGATTCGGGGGTGAGTTCATGGTTGAGCAAGGATGCGAGGGTGTTGAATGTGTCTGAGACGGAGGGCATGGTGACGTAGTATTGAGGTACTTTTTCTAATGTTGGAGGTTCGGCTTTGTCGATGGTGGACAGGCTGGTGTAGCCGGGCGCGAGCACACAATCAATGACATCTTTAGTTTTCGCTGGGAAGGTCGCAGAAAAGCACATTCCTTGCCAGCCTGCACTTTTCGGTGGCAGGAGCTTGAGGATTTCCTTTACATCTGCGAGAAAGCCGCTCTCGAGCATGGTGTCTGCTTCATCCAAGATCAGCGTTCTGATGTTAGCAAATCTGCGCGCTACTTGGCTCTCGGATAAGTAGTCTTTCAGACGGCCTGGTGTCGCCACAAGAATGGCAGGTGACCCGCTCATGAACTTGGAGAGGTTGCTGGCCCTCGCTGTCCCACCAAATGCGACGTGACATTCCAGCCTATTTCTGCCCAGTTGAGACGTCAACTGTTCGCATTCCTTGGCAATCTGCAAGGCAAGCTCGCGAGTAGGTGAAATGATGAGGACACCGACTTGGCCATTGGGGAGCGGTCTAGGCGAGTTCAAGAGTGTGTGCAGACATGGGAGGAGGAAGGCTGCGGTTTTGCCAGTGCCTGTTTTGGCTTGAACTAGACAGTCAGACTGGAAGTTGGGCAGTTTGGTAAGAACGATCTGTTGGACTGGGGTCATGGTCTCGAAGCCCATGATACTGAGAGCCTTGAGAAGGCGAGCATCGAGGGTGCCCGACATTGTCGCATATGGCTGGGCGTCGCTGCCATCTTCGAGGAATGGCATCACAGGATCTGTTAATGGGAGTGATTTGTATCGTGGTTTGGATACTTCATGTATACTTTGTTTAGTCGATGAAAACTTCGGTTAAAAGAGTGTTTGCGATTTTCTGTTTTCGTTTTAGTGGAGCATTCAGGCGTGAAAAGCAAACGCCTCAACACTTACACGAGCCACAAAATGCATGAATGACGTCAATCGCAATTCTTCGATTATTATGGGTGGCGTGCGTATGATTGAGTGGTAACCCGCAGCGACGGCGATAGCGACAAGATGGCCGGATAGCACAGAGTGAGCAGGCCTCCTGGTTATCTTACGGATACCAGGGTATGCTACCTTGATAGCTGAGACGTACTAAAGCACTGATGGTCCTGGTTGCCTGATGCATATCACTGAGCGCTTTTCTAATCGCAGGCTGGCTCATGGTCCAAGGAAAGTGCCATCTCTTCTCCTCAAAGCCGTGACGAGCAGCCTGTATACGTGCCACTCCATTCTCTTCCGTCGTACACGACGTTTATTACGCATCACGTCCAATAAGCAGTCAAACTGCCATCATGTGGAACGATGAATTGCGATCAGCACGTATTCAATCACCTACAATGTCTGCGAAAAAGCAACTAATTGAGCTTAGCAGTTTGGGTAGGAGCTCCACCAAATGTGCGTCGCAACCAAAAATTGAAAAATGTTACCTTGATACAAATCTAGGCACTGAGCGTTTCACATGGGACATGTGAGAGCAGGCTACTCGAGTCGGACACCCCTCCCTACTACCATTATTGAACCATATGCTTGGCAAGCCACCTTGGTAAGTCTGTACTATGCGAAGTCTCTTAGTGGGGCTTCGAAGTGCACAGCTCGCTGTATAATAGGTTTGAGGGTTAGAGGCAACGACAATGCTGGTTCGCTCGTACAGAATGCTGACTTCCCTCATTACCTTTCCCCCTCACGAAGCTTGCCTGCCGAGATCATTTCACCTCAACCACATTTATGTCTTAACGTCGGACGTTCGCTCCTGATGTACAGCCTACATGTATATTCAGTCGTACAATGAACACAGCTGATTGAGACCTTTGCCTGCTGTATTCTGGACACAAGAACCAATGTCGCCTTGTGGTCATCTATGGCGGCACTGTTGTACGCTCACGGCTGAGCACACTTGGGAGAGATCTACCACACCTAATACAACCCAGATCAAGATTCACGTCTAAAATCGTCTCGAATCTTATGAAGATGCATCTGCTGGATCATGCATTCAGAAACGGAAGCGATAGAACCAGGCTGTTTCCAGTAGAAGCCACTAAAACAGGTTCGCCGACCTCATCGCATTCTCAAAGGCTTTCGAATCATCTTAGTTTCATGAAGATGATAGTGATTCGCTATAACAACGGCAGGCGTTAAGGAACGTCCTCTTTCACTTATAATTTACTCTAGGCCTATATTACCTATTCAGAAGTAGCCTATACTTACCTCATCAAAGGATTGCCGCCTGCTCCAAGCACCTGACTTGTCCAAATCGGATATTGAGTCTTGAATGGTATAGCTTGGCAAAGTCGACTCCATATGACTATCAGAATGTACACTAGAGATTTTTCTATACACCAACAGTATCTTGCATGCCTCTAACTCGTCAGGATGTGCTACACCAAGGGTTTTACTACCTTCTTACTCTTTCACTCCGCTACCACCTCAGTCTGCGAATGGCGTCCTTTCCGTCTCGTCAGAAATGCGCGACTGCCTTCTTGTCATCTCATATGTTTCATCATCCGCAAAGGGATTATCTCCTGGTACGTTCTCTGGCACCTGCTGATATTTCGTGTCAAGTAAACGCTTGGAGTCACTATGCTCATCGAGCAGAGGTATTAGCAGAGGCAGGTCTGAGGCCGACGTACCACGCTCCAGCTGCATTTTCGTCTCATAGTCAAATAAGCCTTTCCTGCCTGACTGCTCAGCCATGTTCTCGTAAGCAATGCCGCCCTTCGAAGCAGAGATCAGCATATCAGCCAGATTCATAAAATCCAAACTTGGAATGCCTCTCCATGCTCGTGTTCGAGCGAACTCAACAACATATGCTGCACAGATCAGGATGTTGATTACAACCACAATGACAATAAACTTTCGATCACCAAAAACTATAGCTGGAACGCCGATTGTTGCAAAAGCCTGTTTCGTGGCTCCAGGCGCGTTGCTGACCATACGAGTAAGTAGAAGATCCACTAAACTGTTGTCGACTATGGACGCAACAAAATCTTCAACACCCTCGATGAGGATATCTGTGCTGTTTGTGTGATCTTCTCGCTGCGCCCTGAGTTTGTTGACATTAAGAAGCATACTGGTTCCCAAAGTACACCCATCGACGCAGCCGTCGCCTAAAGTCAGACCATAGAGGAAATTCCCCACCTTGTTCGCCACAGTGTCGCCCCACGAGGGCCATGCGCGTGTGGTGCTTGCTTTTGGTGTGGAATTGACAATCTTGCTCGTGCTGTTGACGAAGACATCAAAATCTTGAAGTTGAAAAGCAATGTCGCATTGCATGTTGTTGAATTGATGGAAATCGTAGTCATCTTCAGCACTAGGTGAACTTGCACCTGTAATAATCTGTAACTGAATCTTGTTGGTGGTAGTTGTATAACTGATACTCCAGGAAAAGAGGCTGAACTGAGTGTAGACCATGTAATTTGTGTACGTCACCTCCCCACCATCTGCATCGGTGCCGTACGATTGATAGACGTTGATCGGAGTCACAAAGGCATGCTGCCAATGAAGATCTATGCTTCGGTTGTAAAAGCATTTCACGGTGGAGCCAAGACCTTGTTCTGAGTACAAGTACCAGTCTGGCGCGTTGATACCGGTGAAGTTAACAAACCCAGCGATGCCTCCAGTTCCATAGCTTCGGTTAGTATATGCATAGCCGGTTTTGTCCAGCTTGAAGTGCCTGCGACTGCCATCTGTAACGAAAGACGCATCGCTCGCGGAAGACTGCAAAGGCCCTCTCATGGAGGCTTTTTCGAAGGAGAATAAGCCAAGGTCAGTGACCCAGTTCTTGCCTGCTCCATCAACAGTAGTGTTTAAGTTAGTGTCGCCATTCCAAAGGAGAGCAGAATTCATGATATCGAAGGTCGGGATCTGGAACGACTGTGTGGTGTTGCGCTCCGCCGTATATGGCGCGAGAGCACCAGCCCACATCGCACCCGGGATGAAGGAAGCTGCTACCAATATCATCAGTGGGAAAGACAGGCTCCATGGTAGGCTCCATGTCATTCTGGGAGTAGACGCTGCTTGTATGAATTGTGCCATACGTAAAGAAAATGGCCTTGAGGACGTTGAAAGTACGAAAGACGTCCGAATCAAAGCACCTGAGATGGTGTTAGTTCAACAACGTGGGAGCAGCTTGTGCGCGTACAAACAACTTGAACCATAATTAAGCCGAGAATGTGCGAAATGACTTGGACGATAACAGTCACAACATTTCTGTTCCTCTTTGTCCAGTCAAGGAGGGATTCAGAGCCGCGCCAGTCTGAGACATTAAGACTGAGTAAGGTGAAGGCAATACCGGACGTGACGAGGAGACCCGGTATTGCGCCGAACCGGTCGTAGTAAGCCAAGTCGCCTTTGTGGACGCCAGTGCGACCAGATGACTTCGTCATCATTGGGATGAACAAAGGTGTATTGTAGGTGGCATTAACCACAACAAAGGGTTGCTCTCCAAGCTTCTCGGGGACTCTTATAATATCGTGGCGTTATGTCAACAATGGCATGGGAGGAAACAATGTTCGTTTTGAGCTACTAAGACTGGCTGTCAGGTCATTGAGCTTAATTTGAGCAAACCTTAACGCTTAAACATAGCAGCGCTCTATATGAAAAGAATAAATTCATCGAGTCAATGACTAAACTCCCCATCACTGGTGAAAAGGGCAGCAACTTTGACAAATGTCATGTTGGGCGGCCTGATAATCTGTGACGATAACAGGCTCAATTGTGCATGTAGCAAGCCATAATGACTTTTAAGCTTGACGATCTTGTTTCCTTCTGGACTAAAGTGCGAGATTCAAGTTTCAGCCACAATGAAGCCCTAATTAGCGCAAAGGAAGCTCAGAGCCAAGTCAAGCCAAGCCAAGCCACGCTGTGCTTTCTGTTTTAGCAACACACCATACCCGAAATGCGATAGTGGTGGCAGCTTTGGGGTCTAAACGCCTAGCTTCGAACTGGTCATCCCTACAGGTTTTCCAATACCATGGCTGCCGTGTGCTTAGGCTCTTCGACGGCATAGCAGAAGACATCTAAGATAGGCAAGATCTCTCTGCATATAAGGTCCTGTTGTGAGAACGGAGTATATGGCTTTAAACAAGGTATAAGTAGTCAGACTGGAGTTTCCAACGCTCAACTTAGGACAAGTACAAAGCCTAAAGTACGCAGCGATGTTTTTGCACTACATCACAATTCGAAGCCTGTAGCATTTGTAGTGAGAAAATAATCGAACGCTTTCGAGATTCGGCAGTGTGCACTCGACAACAGCGGTGCAACAAAGAGCAGCTATTGGCACTTTTTGTCCAACCTGTGCACCGACTGAAAGTAGCAGTCGAGTATTCAATGACAAAGGCAGGCAACCCACATTGACAAACCGAATCTAGAAGCAACATAACTTCATTTGAGCATACTGAAAATGAAGAAACAGCCGTGACGCCCATGCGCAAGCAAAACGAGAGATTAACTTCTCTTTTATGATTTTCAGCTCAGGTTGTTTCACTCAATTCCGAGTTCCTTGGTCTTGGACACCAGCACATTGGCCAATTCCGCCGTTATGTAAAAAGCTCTCTGAATTCTTTGATTGTCTTGTCAAACTTTAATATGTTTTTTGACAAGCTGTCGCTAGGTGGCTATTTCTGATAGTATCAACTATAGCCTCTGTCCCATTGATTGTTTGAGCAATCTTGGCCTTCAATTCAGCCTAGATTGGAGCACTTGTTGCCTCACTGCTTGTAGTGAGGGGCAGATACAGGCTCAATGTCCCGTGTCGATGTTTGGCCTAGACTTACCGCTGTTTTCTCTTCGGGTGCTACTGTAAAGCACGCTCGAAGCAGATGGCCTAGCTCTCGGCGCTTCTTGTCCTTCCAGCGTGTATTTTCTCTGGGCGCAGGTCTAAATTGTGAGTTCCGATTTGTATCGGGCCCTGGCTGCGTCTTGCCGCTTCTCTGATGTTCTATTGTAGAGCACTGGTCAGCATTTTTTCCTTCACGGACCATGAAACTTCGGTCTCATGGTGTTATGGCTTCATCCAGTTCTTGTATCTGGGACCATATCTTGAGCACATGTATGAGAGTGGCACTTGTCTCTCAGCTCGTACCTTGTCCATATTCTGTGGCTGTGTACCTGCCTTAAGACTGGCACACGATTTGCAAAGAGTGATTTTAAGATACTCAGGCCGATGGCTGTCTAGCAACCAGCATATTCTAATCTGAATAAACTGTGTAAGGTCATGTGCTTGATAGTTGAGTTCCACAGAGAGGCTGGCAAGGACAAAACCTTAGCACCTGTTGCGCGTGAAACAAGGGTATGGGAATAATGAGCGTAGAATGTAGGCACGAAAATGCTAGCGTTGCACTTCTTCAGATATTCCTTCAAACCGGACGGTGTCAGGCAAGCGGGCCAAGGGTTGCAGGAGACAGCCAATCATGATAGTGTCTAAGCGGCGGCAAAACTGGTTGGCGAAATGAATCTCAGGAGACGAAGTCTGGTGTGGAATCTTCTATATTAACTTCGCTTCTTTATGCCTCTGCTTCAGCTAATGAGGAAGCGTGACAATTTTCTAGGAAATTCCCTCTAGTCAACAGAGCTGACATCGAACAAGGATTAGTGGTGCGAAAAAGTTAGTGACTCCACCCACTCCCACCAAAAGCGCATTTTTCCCACACGCGGAATGTTGCAGCCTCGTGCGTCGTCGGCACGAACTAAAGCAGTACTTCAGAACACGATACGCAGCACGACAAACCTGTCAACTTCTCAACATGATCTGACTTGTCGCCTACCCGACGGACGCACGCTAGGCTATGCTGAATACGGTCACCTGTCCGGCTTTCCGCCGATCTTTTTCCATGGCTTCCCAAGCTCTCGTCTGGAAGCCTCTGGCTTCGAGCGCATCGCACGCAGACGCAAACTCCGCATAATAAGCCCCGACCGACCAGGATTCGGGCTCTCGACTATCCAACCCAATCGTCGCATCTTAGACTGGCCGTCCGATGTCGAAGCACTGACTGCGCATCTCGGCTTGTCCCGCTTTGCAGTCCTCGGAGGTTCTGGCGGAGGCCCATATGCATTAGCATGTGCCTATAGCCTGCCGAAAGAGATTATGTCAGCTGTGGGATTGATGGCAAGCGCAGGTCCTTGGGACGCGGGTGTGAAGGATATACCTTGGTCAGGCTGGTTCACGTACTTAGCCGCGACATATGTGCCTGGTGGATTCCGAATCGTGACAGATGGATTACTTGGAGCGCTCAGGTGGATCGTGCGCACTGAGATGGTAACGCGTCGGCTTGACAAGTGGTTGGAGGGTATCCAAAAGAAAGAGGAGGAGCGAGGGGATATTACAACTGAAGATAGGAGGAATAAGCTGCTGAAGATGCTCTTCGAGGGGTTTGCGCAGGGGTCGGCGGGGTTTGTACTCGAAGCGCAGCTGTTATCACAGCCGTGGGGCTTTAGGTTTGAGGATGTGGGACACGACAACGTGAGGATATGGCACGGTGTGAAGGATACAAGAGCGCCAATTGGGCACGTACGATATATGGCAGAGCGGTTACCGCACTGTGAGCTGAAGGAGTTCGATGAAGGTCACTTTACTATGGTCGAGCATCTGGAAGAGATATTGGACGGGCTTGTACCAGAGGGAGCAGATAATGGTGAGCACACTGGTGCAGAATGGTCGCTTCCTAATCATCGCTCGGTCTGACTTTTATGTGTACCGCTTCTTTTTGGCTTCTTTCCGGCTTCCTCGAACAGAAGACTCACTTCACCATGTCTTCGGCGGAAGCCATAAACATCAGAAGTTGTATGGCCTCAGCGCTTGCTAAAATTGATGGTGATGGCTTGATATCTCGCGAGGAGTTACAAGCGAATCACATGTGCAAGTTGAAAGCCTCTACGATCAAGTAAGTCTTTCACCGTGAACGAATTATGATATCACCACGCTGGCGTACGCTGGCCATGGTATCGATAGCTTCCTAATTCACTGCGTCTTTGTTTCTGGCTCCATGTGTTCACTGCCTCGTTAGGGTTTGCATCTTACTGTGCCCGTGTTGGTAAAGAGCTGCCCTACCCAACTTGAATGTGATCGGCAATTCACTTTGTTGTTTTTCAGTATTTTCAACCAAGAACTCTTATGCATGGGCTTCTCTAACTTCATGATGATGTCTTGAAAACCGCAGCACTGAGGAGTAATAATAACACCCTCTTCAGGGCACTTGGAACCTTCCTGCCAATCTGTTGATGATTTCTCCTAGATTTCAGTCTGTGATGTTGCCAATATTAGATATAGTGAAGTCTCGGCACATTCAAAAGCTTCTGTTTATCGAGTTCATTCTCTGCGATGAGTCATCTGGTTGCTTAAACCGATAGATAAGTGTGTGCTTTAATCGTGCCGCTCGTGCCACTTCGGCAACGCGAGATGTCACAGAGATTGAAGGCGTCATAAACTCTACAGTTGGAGAGCAGGTATACTGCCGTCTCACCGCCAATGATACAGCCAGTCAGGAAAGACTTGCACAGCCCATCCTTTGTCATACATACTTGCACAGCTTTTGAGTTTATGCTCATAAGTCGACGGGCAGATCTTGGTTGTCCGACTCCAGCTTCGAGACGCGCTGCTAACTTTGCAATCTGCGATATAGCATTAAGCCAGCTTTGACTAAAGTAGTCACGAAAATCAAGCAGGCATGCATCAACGCTGAATTATATCTAGGTGGTTCACTCGTCAAGTTTGAATGGTCTTGTCGATACTTCAGAGTACGATACATACTTCGATACACTGTAGAGGGAGTTAGGAGGTAAGCCGCTGCCTTGAGCGATTTTATCCCTGTACCACAACGAGCACCATATCTTGACTTGAACAAAACGAACAGCTTTGCTCCTTCCAGAGAACAACAAGCCAAGAGATCCACAGACAGATGTGAGAACAGCAAAGCAAATAGATATCTCAAGTTATAGGATATCGTCGAGCTTTCACCTGACGCACAAACAGCTCGTGCGTTCTATATCACAATCAGCCTAAGCGCCATGTTGGCTACGTGCGGCTGCCTGAATTCAGAAAACTGACACACCCAAACTCTTACACGTCAATGGCTTATGCCCGTTCGCGGCGAGATGGAAGACGACATGAACTTATACGACTCCTCTAAACCACGTGTCCGTATGAGTCTGATGCACACCTCTACAGGATAAGTGGCAGCTTAATTTGGATCTGGCATGAGCCAAACCTTGATAAGCCTCGACTCGCAAACTTCGACTAAGGTTAATTGTAGTCTGATCCTTTGGACAGGATACCCAACCTTACAGTATTGCAGTGTGTATTAATGCGCCTTTGGAGGCCTCCGCAGTTCTCTCATCTATGAGCGATGGAGTGATGAAGGTGTTTGGAGTAAATGCTCAATTTCTAGATGAAGTTCCTGCACGGTATGCTTTCACAGGAAGACATGGATATGTTGCGAGCAGACGAGCTATGGCCTAGCATAGGCGTGAATATCATCAAGATCAATTGGGGTGAGGCAGGTTCACTGTAAGTCAGGTTTTCTTGCTATAAATAATGATTTGATACAGCCTCGATACTCTGGGGACGGTCTTTGGTATCACGACATATGTGTTACTTTGCTACTTGCGACCACTAGGTTCCTTTAATTCGTACAAAGACATCTGCTCTGTTTTGCCAGCGGGCCATAGCTATCTGTCCTCAGCGAGGTACATTAAATAGGGGAGCAAAATGCAGAACAATCACATCAGAAGAGAGCGGAAGCCGATGTGCCGCAATACCTACAAATGTGGTTCTGTACTAGGAAGAGATAGACTTTCACTCGGGTAAGTCATCAAGCGTAAAGTCTTTGACCACCGGAGGAAGGCGGTGTCGAAGGAGAGGACAAGATGGAACGTAAGCCTAATAAAACGCTTTTGAGAGCCCTGTAATAATGCTTCCTGCGATAAGCAGAGAAACAGGTGCCGGAGTGTTCATACCCGACAGACGATCTGGTGAATGGCAAAAGTCTGTTGGATGCAAGCATGTTACTGAATGATGTTTCTGAAAAAAAGTAGGATAGAAGATCAAGATATGGAATTCATATTCGATGATTATTGACTTGTCATAATTATTGAGTATCCTGTAAAACTATCGTTGGGCAATTACGTCTCTGCAAATATAAGACAATTCGAAGAAAAATTCATCACTGCCTGTAAGAGGCACCATCTTGCGCTAGCACCAATGACGAGCAACATTCGATTGCTTCCATTTAGCGCATTTTGTTAGCGCTTCGTAGGCAAATATCTGACAAATACGACTCATGGAGCAGTTCTCCACTGCCGTCACGATCAAGCTCTGAGCGATCCTGCGTTGTTGACCCTGTGTTGTTGGCCATCCGGCTGTCATATGTGTACTGTCTTAGCTGTGTAAAGACAAGGACCTGTCAGTTCCTGATGCTTCATGAGCTGGTAAAACTAGGCCATTCGGTTTGGATAAGGCTCCGTGGAGGTATGAATGATCGGTGGGTCATGAGAACCGCGTTATAACTTCTCTAATAGATCGATTCTTCTTGCTGAGTAAGAGATTTGCGATTCAGGACACATGTCACAAACGGAAACCAGGGTGCCGCTTATCCTAAGCTTCGTGATAATGTTCGACTGAGCCATACTTCGGATTTGGTGCCGCCGTTCGCTATGGCCAAGGTTTAGATCACTTCATCTCGAGGCGCCTCTTAGTACGAAGTGTACGCCGGTGGAACATAGGTATGATGCGTGATTTGCGGCTTGGCGATGTTTCCAGCAGGCGCATCTGCAGCGTTCCCATCTGCATTCGCTTGCGCTTGAGCCAATTCTCGTTCTTGACGTTGTTCGTCATACATTGCCATATCCATCGCAATGCCCTTCTTATAGTGCCGTGGGAACCACCACCAGATGAAGATGAACATGGCGACACATAAGCCGGCAAGGACGCCGACTGGGATGGCCCAAGCAACTGCCATGTTCTTTGTCCGTGATAGAAGTTTAGATGAAGGCAGAAACAGTGTGTGGGGCTTTGGAGTGCGGAGGAACTGAGTAGGAATAAGCTCTACAAGCTTTTTGTTAAGCAATGACAAAATTCGTGGCAACGGCACGGCCTTTGAATACGATGTGCTTCTGAGAGCTTCTTGCAGGAAGTTTTTTGTGGGCAGGCAATAGCTGGAAGTTATTAATTTCTGGGGATTTGGGCGCCTGACCCAAGCTATGTTACTTGTCCTTTTGATGACGCGTTACATCTGGCAGCTGGTGTCCGGGGAGACGCGGGGCACATTAAACGATGTGACGCTCGCAAAACACTAACCACTCCAAATTTTTGCGAGCTGCTCTTTACTTTCCAGTTTATCCGATGTTCGCCCATTCCATCATAGCGTGCTTGGAGGCATCAACATCACAAACCCCAAATATTCCGAATCCAATTTTGCGTTGCATACTGTAGAATGTATGCGGAAATATAGTGGATCTCAAACATGGTGAGTACTCGCTTCATGGCCACTGGTAGTGTGTATTTGTGCTCACTCGTCAACTCAAAAACGTAAGATATGCTACATTACGGCCTTGGGTTGCATCATCCCCTCGGCATTTGATGCACCGAGCTATAGCGCTCGTAGTGATTCACTTTGAGACTGCGATAAAACTTCATTTTCCTCCTACAAGAACCACAGATTCTCGCAGCAGTACCGTTCATCTACTTTCTTCAGATACTTCACAATCTGTGATTTCAGCCATGTGTCGATGTCTATACAATCTTTCAAGGTCAAGTCGCATCCTTCCTTCGACGCGGTTCGATTGTCCTTCCTGATGCTGAGCGCGAGATGCAGTCTTGAGCACTTCCAATCCTGATGCCTCGAATCTCCTGTTCATCGCTTCGACTCTGCGCAATCCAGCGTCCTTCCCGCTCGATATCAATACCGTGATATCCTCTCAGTCTTGACACTATGAGCTCTGGCCATTTTGACTTTCGGAGACCATGTGTGTTGCAGGCCTATTCCAGTCTTCCATATGAGACTCGTAGCAGATGGTCAAGCCTCTGATGTTGTGACACTCAAGGAGTAAATAGCCTGTTTTCCAAGACTTCGAGAACATACCACAGGACACAGACAGTATCAGCTGGACAACACATATTTGTTGCTCAATATGCTCTCAGTTGCGATTCTATCATCACAACAGAGCTGGGTTACCTAAAGAAACGTTTTGAGGCAAACCTCATTCGCTGTCAGAAACATTCAGAACCATCACTCTTGAAGAGGAAATTTGACGGTCATAGCCCCAATCAAGAGTTGACCGTTGAAAGAGTGGGGTTTGGACTTCGTTTTGTTCGCGCGATTGAGCGATGTTTTCAAAACCACACCATTGCCTCCAGCCTTGAGCGTGCTGTGGCATCTGATCAACTCCTAGCCAACTCTCACTCTCTCTTCCTCCCTTATCCGAGCCTCGAATGCGTTGTTTGGGCTCTGATGTAGTTGAAAGAAACAAGCTAGGTAGCGCACTCCTTGCTAAATGGCAGCTTGATGGGATATACTGTCGGACTGAATCTCTGCTTCACAAAGCGGCATTGGGTGCATATGAGAGAATGCAGTTACATTGAGCTTCGGAGTTCATGCTGCTGAGTGTGCTGATTCTATGAAGATGGACTCGGTGCTGCCTTCATGGAAAGTTGAGTTTGATAATCCTCATGACTGAATCTGCGAATTATTATGGTCTGTCAGCTTAGTTTCCTATGATAGACGATTGCTTGAAACCATTTGCTTTTTCATCAGAAAGAAGAGGCGTCAACTAATCCGGACTATGCTACAGCAATCTCGGACCCTGTAGCGGATGCGGTATTGAGCCTTGACCAACTCCTTATGTCCAGAGCGGTCCATCGTTAACTATCTCCTCTTTAGATGCATCAGAATTTTCAGGTTCACCAAGACGATGCAATCGTCTACAGCTAATTAAAATTACTAAGCAAGCCTGAATTGGCAAAAAGGCTCCCTGTCTTGTTGCAAGATGTACACTACAGTAAGGTTGTTTTGAGGTGTATTGATCTATCAGCAATCGTGACCACCACTGCCATAGTGTCTTGTTGACTACAGTTTGTTACATTACGGTTACAAATTTGTTCAACTTTCTCAATCGAGCCGCAGAAGCATTAGGCCACTTCTCAAGCACCACGTCCGGCGCTTCGCCCTTCGCTCTTCAATATCAAACTTCCAAGATGCGAAAACCTCAATGCATATGTGCGGGATGTGGTATCGCTGATGCTGGACTGTTGGTGGAATGCTGTATGTCACGTAAGTTGGCCAGTCAGCAATGGTGCTTGATATGACTACCATACGAACCACTAGCATTGGAATCCCCAAAATCCCCGAAATCTTGGCAAGCGCATGGCCTCGCCTACCTATAGCATTGTCGTGCGTTCATGCCTTCTGTGTTCGCACTCGGAAGTGCTAGGTATTGAATTACAGCCCTTCCTACTTCAACAAACTGCATTATATGAGTATTTTCAGCTGGCATGCGAACCATTTGAGCTACAAGGATCTAGAACAACAGCGAAAGTTGTTCCTCTGCCCTTGTCGCCGGTTTCAGACCTGCAGCAGAAACTGGAATCCTTCAGGCAGAGTCCGTTGCAAGGAGCTGGCTGAAATAGTCAGCTTCAGGATATGCCGGTTACGCATACGAAGAGCAGGATCAGAGAGCAAAGAGTGACGGCTTCAGCAAAGACAGGGACTAGACGCTAGCAACCTAGTGAAATCACTCGTGCAACTCACAGAGCCTGACTTTTCTTCAACAGAAGTTTGGGAAAGTGCACTCTGGGAGGCACCAAGTCCTGTTTCTGCCAATCAAATGTTGTCATTTGCGGAGCTCGTATCTGAAGTACTTCATTCACTAGTTGCACAACTACAGCGCCTTTGTCTCACTTGATTTGCCTCTCCTCTTTGATGTGTACTATGTGTAAGTCCATCAGCTCTTTGTTTCTGAAGTCTACGGCGCTGTTGAGTTTCTATCGGCGTTGCGTGAATGCGGTTCAAGCTGCTACTCTTAGAGCAACCCCTCAATACTATTATTCTTCTGATTACAGTACTAAAAGATCTGGACAAAGAAAATGCCATCCTTGGGTGATTACAATTATGGATTATCAGTGTGATTTGTGAAGCACTTTAATGCATTGTCAAGATTTGACCTGAAACGATAAGAAACAGCCTCGATGTTCAACACTTTGAAGCTCTAGAGCCGTTAAGGTGCCTCGTTTTCAAGTGCAGACTATCAGAGGCAGGCTGTACAAGAAAAGCGACACTGACAACAGCAAAAACCCTCGAGATTTTACTGGAAGCTATTGTGCTTCGCTCCGGACAATGGAAATTAGCACCTTAGCTACTCAGCCCGCGCACACCCTCGCTTATCTCTCCACCAAGATCCTAATCTCCTCCTCAAGATTTTTAACACACTAAGTATTCGAGCTGCCATCTGAGGCACCGTAGCCTCAGCCTCCAATTATTCCCCATAAACTCGTTGCCTATACAAGTAATCTTGTTATGCTTTTAACGCAAGAAGAGCAACTATTGGTTCAGTGAATGTTCATTGGCGATTCTAAGGGAGAGACTTCTGGATCTGATGGCTCCTGAAATTGGTGCATGGATTCAGTGACACATTGGCTCTAAGGCACCTCCCTAATCCGCACAGAATAGGAGCATCTGCCGACTTGAACTGACTTTGAATAGTTACTCAAGCAATAAACATGTAGTGGCTGTAGAGTTTCTTCACCTCAACAAGGACTTCCGCTACCAAGAAGACCTTTGAATCTAGGCTTAATCCTGTTACATCGTTTGCGTGGGCACTGTTGCCTCATTCTGTACTTTAGAATCAGCATCTTCGCCCATCTGCACTATTTGTATCATATGCTGATAGGCAGTTACAATGAAAGATATAGCATGGACCACAAGGCTCTTGCAGCTCAATATAAATGCAAGTTTTAGCTTTACAGCAGGACAACCCGATCATTACAAGCACAATGCTGGCAGGTATCTTGGCTGAAGTTCTGTTCTCCTTCCATAACGAATGATGATCAACCGGCGGGATCAAGTTTCTATACAATCGCCTCCTCAACTTAAGCCCAATTGCTTTGTCGTATCACCTATATTGTGGTCACGTCAATGAACTCGGCTGTCAGTCAACTAACAGTAGTCAAGTAGAGGATTGGTGATATGAAACACTACGTCACTACACCATTCAGATACTAAATGACTCATTAGAGGAAAGAGGTTGGGTCGAAAACCAATGCTACAGACTCCTACAGTCAGATGCTGCACACATGTATTCACCTATTCCACAATCTATCATTCCAAGGCACTCTACAATGGTTTCCTCACGCCAATTGAACGCCACGAAGCTCGAGGTAGTGCTTCACCACACTAAGCACCTGCTCCTCGTACCCCTTGAATTCAAGTCCCAGCAGCTTTGCAGTTTCTGATGCATCCACAATGGTATGCTTAGTTGGAGCGAAGCCGCTGTTAGGTAGGACTCCAGCCTCCACCGCACGCGGAAAGTGGCGCCTCACGATCTCGATTGCATCTCCCCATTGGGTACCCTTGAGGCCCTCTGATTGGGTGATTAGAGTGTAGCCTGATGGAATCTTAGACTCGAGAGCCTTAATGTGGGCAATTGCAACGTCATCTACATGAACAGAGGTCGAAGGTGTTGTCCATGCTTGCTTTACTCCAAGAAACCTGCCTTAGCGCTGCGCCGTTTGTGCCTCTTGTCATGTCTTCAGGATCTGTGACGAGTTCGTCTTTGCCAACGACAAAAGTTGGGTGGACATGGACAATGCTGAAGGCTGGATTTACATCCTCCATAAATTTTAGTGTTGCATTGAAAGCTTGCACCTTGCTTGACGCGTATGCTTCAAATTCGCTCTTGTATGGCCCTGAGGGATTATCGGTACGACTGTGTTCATTGAAGATTTTCTTGGTTTCAGCTTCGAAGAAGTCATACCAGGGCGTCAAAGCGACAATTGAAGAGGTGATTACGATGCGCTTAATTGTGGATGACTTCTCCGCCGCTTGGAGAATGCCTAAAGTTCCCGCCATAGCAGGCTGAATTAAGCTGGTCTCGTACTTGTCTTCAGTGATTCCATTAGTGATTGGTGATGGAAGATGAATGATATAGTCAACATCTCTGACTGCCTCATTGTATGCTCCAGACTGAAGTAGATCTGGAACGAAGACGAAAGTCAGACTCTTTCCAGGATTTAGTCGCTTGATAGATGAAGCAGCTAGGATTCGATCGGCTTTTTCTTGATTCCTAACAGCAGCCCTGACATGATATCCAGCTTCGAGAGCAAAGACAAGGACTCTGAAGCCGATGTGGCCATTGGCTCCAGTGATGAGCACAAGCTGTCCAGACATTTAGTGTAGGTTTGTGTTTGAGATTGTGACTGGTTCTAGATTATTGATGAGCGGCTTGTTCTTTCGATTGTGCCTTAGCTGCATCTACTTGATTGGAGATTGCGTGGCTCCCTTTAAATAGCTATTTGTCGCGCCTGAAGATCGACTGGATGATGTTGGTCACAGCATGTACACGTTAGCTGACAAAGCCAGGGATCAATTGATGGAAGTATGAGCTCAATTCGTGCCCTCTCGTGATTGGTGAGGTTGCATCGAAAATATTTCCCGAAACAGCAAATGGGCAAATATGAGAACGCTAGGCAAGAATTTGACCAATATTTGAGCTGCTATAAGTTGTTGAATAATGGTACTTCGTGTCTAAGCAAGAAATGCAACTAACATGATTGACGATAAATTTGCAAGTGTACAAGCGCGTAATGTGTGGCTACGCATTATTGGAAGTATTGATTGCGATACTCCCAAAGGCGTGGCGGCTTTTGTTAAAGTGGACCTAATTGCTCGAGAAACGTCGGCACTAGGTGTTATAGATTGGGTTAAGAAATTAAGAGTGATGTAATTCTTTATGCGGCAGAAAAGAAATGCTCATTTGTAATCAGATTAGAAAGTAGGTTCTTCAGATGTTCCTAGATATTATCAAATTTCTGCTTGGGATGGCCTAGCACTCAACAAGCCTACTTTGAATGCCAGCACCTGAGTCGATAATGTTTAATCTGGTGTTGTTGCTCTCTGTTTTAGAACCACTATGTGTGCGAGCTAGTGGTGGAATAGTAGAACATAGTAAATGCACGCGCTGCTACAGCCATCATTGTAAATTTCAAGTGCCTGTTCTCTATGCACCAACATTTATTGCTTGAATATTACCACGATACCAGTGGTAACGTTCTCGTTTATTCTTGAGCTGGCAAATTTTGTACAAAAACTCTTTGATGTTACCAGAGAACACTTAAAACTGCTTACAGTGCTGCAGTTTTCGACAGTAAGACCATAACTTTAACATTGATGAGCACTCTAGTTATGCTACAGGAGGCGTAATGGTGCGTGAGAGACAAGTTTGTAACTCCGAAAGAGTTTTTCAAGCAGATGGCTGATCAGTAATTCCCGCTCTGGTGGAAGAAGGAGAACTAGCTCAGCAGCAAAGTGTTTCCAGTCTACTCACGGTTGAGGTGAAGTTTCCAAGCATCTTGCGTGAGATACAAGCACTCCGCTACACTTATGGAACAGAGTAAACTGCTGTTCAGGATTTCTGTAGATGGAATGGCAGCGAAGGCAGCTCGGGCTACTTGTCTTTGCATTTCTTGTCTTTTGTTCGAAGGATTGACGTGGCTAAGGAGAGATGGAAAATCGAGAGGTCCGTAGTGGTTAAGCATACCATTTAAGGGGAATTGATCCGAATTTGCAAAGGATTTTATTCCATCGCAAGATAATCGAACTGGAGTTTGACAAGTGCTTTTCAAAAACTCCGAAATTAGTCTACACTCCATTAGTTCAGCACTGACAGTCTTTTCAGACTCTGCTTCGATCCGCTAGCCAGCTTTGTTTTTTATTACGACTTAAAGTAAGTGAAGCAATGAGACATAGTCGCTTACCATTGACCAGAACTGACCGGCATGCTGAAAGCTCAATACTGGTGAAGGTGGTGCAATTTATCCTTTAAAATTGACGCTCTGATCCACACGATATTGCCATTGCCTTACAGTCAATACAAATGGAACATAGGCTGTTCCCTTAGTATTGGAACACCATCCTCAGTTTGCAACAATGACCTGATTACTGAACGACTTTGCGTTCACGCTTGCGGCTTATGTCAGCTTCGGTCAGGTAATCATTCCGAGGTAACGCCATAATCGAGGAATTGACCCAAGCATGACAAAGCCATCAAACAAATGCCATCTCCGTGCTCACCTGCTCGATCTCAATTGCTTCTCGCTTGGCGCTGTTCCTCCCTGGTCTGTACTCTTATGTCTTTATGTGAAGACAAACAAGTATTGTCTTGGGCCCCATCGGAACCTTGGCATTGCACTGTTTGAGCCGAAGAGATCTGTTCACCGATATCTTTGGTTGTGAGTGCATTGGCAGACTGGAAAAAGTTTCACGAAAATGGAGCTTACCTCATTCCAAACAACAGAAGCCCAGTCGATAAACGTTGTGCCCGAGCTTCATTTTGTGAGCGTCGGCGGCACGCAGCCACTGTCGCGGAATGAGCAGAGAGATATACGCGCCTTCGTCATGCGCCAATATGTTCAGAAGAAAAAAATTCCAGGACAAGGCTCTCAATCTACTCAAGTGCACCCTATGATTTCTTCCTATAAATCAAGGTTTCGTTACTCTAGACGTGAACCACCGAAGAGAACTCAAGGAAAAGCAATGAATATGACAGCCACGATCCTCGAATCGAAGAATTCTCAGGAAGTTCCCGCCGAACCCCCGTTGTTTAGTATGGATTTGAACAATACGAAACTTGTTCCAACAATTTACGATCATAGCTCAGGCCTGTTAAATCCTTTACACAACTTCCAACCTGCTTTCTCTGACATCCAAACTCTGGCTCTCCTCCAATACTACCACGGCTCATTCTGGGCCAACTCTTACGCATGTAATCCCAGGGGCAACTGGATATCTATCGCCCTCATGGAGCCAGCCACTTTACACGCGACCTTGACCTTGGTTGCAATCCACAGACGAGACTGCTTTTCGTTAGACCTGAATAGTGTATATTTCAGACATAGAGGCCAGGTGATGAGGCTCATTGCGGAACAACTCGAAAATCTTGAGGGTGTTAGTGAAATGACAATCGGTGCAGTGGCCATTCTTTCTAGCTCTGACAATCATTTTGACTGGTCATCTAAAGTTCAGGATTTCCACATAAACGGGCTTCAAAAATTGGTCAATCTGCGAGGCGGTATCGAACTGTTGAATTCAAACAAGGACGTTCAAAGGGTGGCAGGATGGGCTGATCTGCTTCATGCTGCTGTAAATTCTACTCACCCTCGATTCCCATTACCATCCTTCATATCGGCCACATCCGTTGACGAGCTCGCCGAATCCGCAATGTCCGATCACTTCATGGAGCCTCAACTCAACAATCTGGTAGGTCTACCCCAACGCTATGCCCTAGTAATCCAACAACTACGCAAGTTGGTTCAGGTCAAGGCCCTACTACAAAGTCGTCGAACTCCGCAATTGTGTCAAGTGTTCAGCGACCTGCTATGGAAGTTTGAGCATTATATCTTAGATGCAACAAGATATCCCACCGGGACGGACGAATTTACTGCTGAAGGTGAAGACAAAATCCCAACCGACGACGTCCTCTGGCACAGTTCAATTTTCAAAGCTCTAGGAGTCGCAGCTTTGATCCTATCATATTCGAGACTAAGAGACTTAGCAGCTCCTGTCATCTTCAGAAAGCTCAGCAAACACTTAAGGAGGCACATTTCACGTTCGTTTCTTGACTCGGCTGAAGAAAGTTTTGATAGCGATTTTTTTGCCTCGAGTAATCGTAGTGAAGACATTTCAAGAAAACAGAAAATTGCCATCCTACTATGGATCCTTTTCCAAGGATGGCGAGGGTCATGGGAAAATGAGAATGAGTGTCATTGGTTCTCAACACAAGCGGCTCGAGTGTGCTTGCGTAGCGTTAGCTTCTCAGATGACAGAATCTGCGCAATACTCAACGGCGTTGTCTCCCAAGAACCAGATTTAGCTTCAAAGTCGAAGATATTCTCAACAAATGTCCAGCAGATTTTACGGGCTGCGACCGATAAAGTCGCTACAGTTGATTAGTTAGGCCGCCGCATCAACTCCAAATGAGTGGATGCCAAATATATCAGCCTTAAGAGGAAATGGTTATTCTGAGCTGCAGCTCTACATATTCGATGTCTTTCTTCGTTGAGCAATATTCGAAAGAACACTTTAAATCTGCTTCGCCTTTCTAGCCGGAGTGGACCAAGCGCTGCTGTGTGAGCAACGTGACAATAAGAGAGACCTCTCAGCTGTGTCTTTGAGGCAGGGGACATCTGTCGGAATAGCTCAGCGAAATCACGTTTTCTCACAGCATTAGCTACTTACCGGGTGTTTCTGAAGCGTTTTTGGCAGCCAGAGTGTATGACTACCAAGCCTGCACTCCGCCAATTGTGCACAAGTGCCATACTCACGGCCACCGTTTAACACAAAATTATTGTTGCAACTCATTGCAAGCACGATCCTGTGACAGTAGGTGGCTTGAAGAAGAGTTCCACAGAACTCACCATTCAGGCAGTGGATGACAACAGTTTTGGCCGACACAAGCTGCACAGCTTTGTCCGGGTATTTTTCGATCCAAGTGTTGAGGTTGGCTCTGAAGACAGCAGTGTTATCAGCCGTGTCGCGTTAAGGAATATACCACGCTTTCTTAAACTACCGCATCGTCTTACTCGCCGTTCACGCTAGCTCATTTATTAGTATTATAAAACCTATACGTTAGAACATATCGATATACTATACTCATCGTCGTCTCTAAGATTAATAATTATAACTCTATCGACCTCGATCACTTATAAAACATATACAATAAGACTCTTTACTATCGTATAGTATAGCGTATTTAATTTCTTATTAATTACGGCTTATTATATCTCTATAAGGGTAGAATTTACTTCGATAGTAAGGCCTACAGATAGAGCCACTCTTTTAAGCGGATTTTACTTCGTAATACTGGTTAGTAGTATTAAAGTTTATCGTCGGTACTATACTAGTAATAGTATTTTATATTAGTTGTTAACCGTTTATTTCGTTAATCTTAGCGATAATAGTATCTTATTTATCTACTATAGCTATAATCGAAGAATAATTTATAATTAGTCGTATATATAAAGAAGCTTTAGAAAAATTATTTATTTTTAAAGGATAAGCTTAATATCTCTAAAGTTCGAAGGTATTTTAAGTATAATATTCTTAATCGAGATACTTATATACCTAGAAGTACTAAAGGACTCTAAATAGTATTTCGATATTAGCTATACTGTTACGGTTAGGTCAGGTTAGGCCGTCAGACGGCTGCACCTGTAAGAAGATATGGAAAGATAGGCGAAGGAGCCTAGTACGTGGAGATAAGAGATAAGGATCACGTAGAAAGAAGTAATTAATGTGATTAGTACAAATTAGTAGTAATCAGTACTAAGTATATTGAGTACGACTAAGCAGTATTAAGCAATAAGTATTACCTTACGGGTATATAGATACGAGTCTCTTATGTTTATCTATAGCTTCTATAGTTAATTTAAGTTATATCTTAACTTGTCAGGGACCTCACTGGATAACAAGTTATCAAGTACGGTTCTGGGCTTTACTCGATAGAGGTAGAAGTATCAGGGATGCTAGAGCTGTGTCGAACAATAGTTGAGATGTAACTTAGGTTGACTATAGAAGCTATGGATATACATAAGAGACTCGTATCTATATACTCGTGAGGCGGTAGCCTTTGCTTAGTATTGCTCAGTGGTGCTCAGTGTGTTTAGCGGTGCTCAGTACTGATTACTCCTGATCAGCACTGATCACACTGATCTCCACTGATTACTTTCTTACACGTGATCCTTATCTCTTATCTGTACGTGCTAAGCTTCTTCGCCTATCCTTCCATATCTTCCTTCAGGTGCGGCCGTCAGACGGCCTGACCTGACCTAACCGTAATATAACTCTTATTTAATACAGCTTTAGTATCCCTAATACTTTTATCTTTATTAAGTAAAGCCTAGAACTATACTTAATAACTTATTATTCAGTAAGGTCCCTAATATTTTAACTATCTTCTTAATAGAAATATAATATCTATAAGCTTAAATAAGGCTACCCTAAGTAAGCTATTATTAACTTAGCTAATAGTATCTAAATAACTCTAATTACTAAACCTTAAAGAACTTATATAAAGTTTTAATTTATTTAATATATCTAGCTCTAGTATTAGTACTTTTATACTAAGTATTATAATCTTTATAATTAGTACTTTAGTAGCTTCTATTAAACCTAAAGTTAATATTATTAACGGTAAAGAAACTAAACTTAAGATTAAAAAATTTAAATACTAGGTTTAAGTATACCTTAAATTTAGAGACTTAACTAGGGATAAATAGGTCCTTTAAGTAAGTAATTTACTTTAAAACAAGGCTATAAACTAGTTTAAGCTATACTTAGAAGACTATTTTAAAAATAATAGAATAAAGGATCGTAAAAAATGTACTAACGACTTATTTAAAAATATTGATAAATTTCTTAAAGAACTTAGAAAGCTTTATAATAACTCTAATTTTACTTATAAGGTAGAAAGAGAACTCCGAATACTTTAATAAAAAGAATTAGTAATAGATTATATAACTAAATTCTATTATATTACTAAACGATTAAAGAGGAATAATAACGCTCTTTATATTAACTATTATTATAAGTTTAAGAACTTTATTAAGGACGAAATTATAAGACTTTTTAAAAACGATTATCCTTCCGAATTAGATAATTTTATTAAGGAAGTTAAAAAAATTAATACTTACCTTTAGGAATGTAAGCTTAAGAAGTTATAATACTATAGATATATTAGTAAGAAGCCTAACATTATTCACGGGATTATTGACGCGTCAATGGCATACAAATTAAGGTTTTCGCTGTGCCAAGGAACGTCTCGATAAGGCGGACACGTTCTACTTCGGTCGGACACGTTCTGATTCGAGGATTATTCCAGCCACAAATGGTGACTTTTGCCACAGTGCATGTCACACCAACCACACGACTGGTGTTTGGTCCAATCATCACTGCTCCTTAGCTCCACACTGTATCAGACCTGATCAATCTTGTTCTGACTGAATCCGAATGGTACTACTCAGGTTCGACCAAGTCTCATTGGTTCTGTTTTAATCTGAACACTTCTAACACGAGCCACTCTTATCCTGAACGTTCTAACACGAGCCACTCTTATCCATTTTCGACGTTATTCGTTAGTGTTAGCCTGTTCTACTTCAGTCCGACTCGTTCTACTTCAGTCCGACTTGTTCTACTTCAGTCCGACTCGTTCCACTTCAGTTCGACTTGTTCTACTTCAGTCCGACTTGTTCTACTTCAGTCCGACTCGTTCCACTTCAGTTCGACTTGTTCCACTTTAATCCGATGCATTCTACTTTCATTTCATAGTACTAGGCGCACTCCTAATTAGGAAGAAGAAGCTAGTAGCGTCCCTACTTAATTACTATCTTACTACTCCGGTAGACCTTTCCTACCTACTAGTACAAAGTTGAATCTTATTATAATTACTCTCGGTATAAGGCTTAGGTGGACTGGATATAGGGTTCTGTTTACGAGGGTAAAAGGTATAGTACATAGTACTAGAGTGTAGGGCGTCGAACGCGGAATGATAAGATTATTCGAGCGGTAATAATATAACTGATATAGAACAGTAGTAGTCAGAACTAGAACTAAGGTAGAACTATAATAGTGATCCTAGGGGTAAGGGTACACTTTAATTAACTACTGAAGGAGAGACTATCCACCGAACATACCTAGAACCAGATTAATATCTACAAATGATGTGCTCTGTATACTTAGTACGTTTAGGACCGAGTATCCTAAGCACTACGAGCGCGTCGTCTCGACCGACTTACTATGCTTAGGGTCCTCGAAACTAAGTATACCAAGCACTCTACAGCCCTGACAGCTTTCGCTTGTGCAGTGCTGAGATCGTAGGATCCTTTGATGTTTTCAACCTCCTCATCGGTGTGGTTAAGTAGTGGTGATGATAGACAACAAGGACTGACCCAACCCGCCTATTTATAACAGGAAACTGTCTTATAAGTCAAGCATTAGCGATGTTTTGTAGATACTTTACCTGGCACTTCACCACTCACTTTATTACTTCACCTGGCACTTCACCACTCACTTTACTACTTCACCTGGCACTTCACCACTCACTTTACTACTTCACCTGGTACTTCACCTGGTACTTCACCTGGTACTTCACCTGGTACTTCACCTGGTACACCTGGCACTTCACCTGGCACTGTATCTCTCGCTTCATCTCTGTCTTCATCTCTGTCTTCATCTCTGTCTTCATCTCTGTCTTCATCTCTCACTTCAGCCCTCACTTTAGCCCTCACTTTACACTTTACTTTACACCTCACGTCACTTCTTATATCCCCTTTAAACTGACAGAGGAACGCGGATGGTTAATAAGTAAGCGTGTACGTTTTGTCATTACAATTCGGTACTCTGCCCCATTCAATGATCAAGTAGTGTAGTGGTTAGCACGTCGTACTATCGTTTCCTGGTATTGAGCATCGAGTAATAGATGTTCGATACCAAGAGAGATACGGAGGCCTGGGTTCGACTCCCAGCTTGACCAGCTTTCTTTTCTTTTTAGCATTTTTCGGGCTCCGGAGTGTGCGGCAAGTGGCTGACACTCCGGGTGTTCCTCTTTTCACGCCCGTATTCACTTCACCCGGTACTTCACCTGGTACTTCACCTGGTACTTCACCTGGCACTGTATCTGACCCTTCATCTCTCCCTTCACCTGGTACTTTTCCTCTGTCTTCATCTAGCACATCATCTGCTACTCTACTTACTGCTCCATCTCTCACCTCGTTTCTTGCTTTATTTCCACTTTATACCTCACTTCGCCCGGTACCCTGCCTGCTACTTCATCTCTCACTTCACCTCTCACTTCATTTCTTATTTCACCTGGCACTTCACCTGGTACTGTATCTGACACTTTGTCTCTTACTTCGTCCCTCACTTTACACTTTACTTTACACTTTGCTTCAAACCTTCCGTCACCATTTACGTCCTCTTTTCTTCACCGACAGAGGAACGCGGATGGTTAATAAGTGAGCGTGTACGTTTTGTCATTACAATTCGGTACTCTTCGATATTCGATGATTAAGTAGTGCAGTAGTTAGCACGTCGTACTATCATCTCTTGGTATTGGGCATCGAGTTATAGATGTTCGATACTAAGAGAGATGCGGAGACCTGGGTTCGACTCCCAGCTTAACCAGCTTCCTTTTTGGCATTTTTCAGGCTCCGGAGTGTGCGGCAAGCGGTTGACACTCCGTGTGTTCCTTCTTCACGCCCGTATTCACCCCCGGATACACTCCCGTGTTTACTTCACCTGCTACTCCACCTGGTGCTTCATCACTCACTTCATCACTCACTTCACCACTCACTTCACCACTCACGTCATTGGACACTTCCTCGAGCACTTCACCTAGCACTTCAGCTCTCACTTTAGCTCTCATTTTAGCTCCTCAGTTTAGCTCCTCACTTCGTCTCTCGCTTCCTCTCTCTCACTTCATCTCTCACTTCGCCTACTACTTTGCCTGCTACCTTACCTGCCACCTCACTTCTCACTTCACTTCTCACTTCACCCGGCATTCCATCTGGCACTATATCTGGCACCTCATCTCTTACTTCATCTCTTACTTCATCTCTTACTTCATCTCTTACTTCATCTCTTACTTCATCTCTTACTTCATCTCTCACTTCATCTCTTACTTCATCTCTTACTTCATCTCTTACTTCATCTCTTACTTCACTTCTTACTTTACTCCTCACTTCATCTGGCACTTCATCTCTCGCTTTTTCTCTCACAACACCAGTAAGCGGGTAATTCTTCTTCGTCTTCTGCTGCTGCTACTATTGATTCCTCCTCCTCTTTCTCTTCCGCCTCTTCGCTATTACCAGGGTCTGACTCGACGGCATAAAGAGTAAAGTGTTGTAGCTCGAAACAGAAAGAGAGCGGGTTACGGAATGACATCGTTATTTATATTCGTGTGGAATCGAAGTACTGGTGGGACAGGAGTTGTTATAAGGTAGTCACGGAGATCATTGTGATGTTCCCTTCTATTGATGGACATTGATACTAGGAGGTTGGTTCGTACGGTAGGTAAATCGTTACAGCCGGGATCTTGAATCGATGTCCTCCGATTCACTTTCGGATAACAAAAACTTCGAAGTACTGGTGGGACAGGAGCTGTCGTGAGGCGATCTCGAAAAAGTTGGGGTTCAAGTTCCCTTCCGTTCAGGGGTATTAGTGTAGGAGGTTGGTTCGTACGGTATGCAAATTGTTGCAGTCGGGATCTTACAGCGATGTCCTCCGATTCACTTTCGGACGTCGAAAACTCGACAGTGACCGTAAGTAGGACCGATACTGCTCGTACGGGCCCGTCTTCTGCTACTATCCCGTGTTCGAGTAATAGGAGTTTTGCTGTGCACAGACAATGCCTGGACTCCCAACGAACGAGCGATTTGCCGAGTCTATAGCAATTGCTCGTGGCCCAACTGGTTTAGTAGGGTCTCATTCAGTTTCTCGATGCTTGAGAAGATTTCATGTCCATTCCCACCGTGTCTTATTTCCCGATACCGAGCATCGAGTTTGGGAAGCCATGTTACGATGACGTTACTGGTGAAGCCCTTTCATGTGAGCTTCGTACTGAAGAGGCGGTGGAAAACAGATGGAACACCTCTGCGTCGATGCAGGCGCCTGGGTAGATATAAGACCGTTCCGTTGTGGTCGGACCACCTATGGCAAGGTCGCTTTTGTCGTAATATTGGCAAGTATCGTGTTCGAGATGAAGACATCTACCTGCCGAGATGGTAAGAGGTAGTAGGAGGAAAGAAGAGATGAGAAGGAGGGCACGATATAAGTAGACGAGGTAAACGAAAGGTTGTCGAATGTCGACATAGAATCATACTAAAGTGAAGACATCATCCCTAACCTCGAGCCCAACTGACATCATGCTACTTCATCTTTCACTTCATCTTTCACTCCATCTTTCACTTCATCTTTCATTTCATCTTTCATTTCATCTTTCACTTCACCTCTTACATCAGCCCTCACTTCACCTCTTACTTCATCTCTCGCTTCCTCTCTCTCACTTCACCTACCGCTTCATTTCCAACTTTACTTCTTATCTCACCTGGCACTACATCTGGCACCGCATCTGGTGCTTCAGCTCTCACTTCCTCTCTTACCTTACCGTGCACCTCTCATCTCACCTCTCATCTCACCTCTCACTTCACCTCTCACTTCACCTCTCACTTCACCTCTCACTTCACCTCTCACTTCACCGCTCACTTCACCTCTCACTTCACCTCTCACTTCACCTCTCACTTCAGCCCTCACTTCGTCTGCTACTTCATCTTTTACTTCACACTTAATTGGACGTCTTACCCACCTGGCACTTCACCTGGTACTCCACCTGGCACTTCATCTAGTACTCCATCTGGTACTCCATCTGGGTCTCCATCCGGTTCTCTAGCTGGCACCGTATCTAGCACTACACCTGGGACTCCATCTCACTTCACCTCTCTCACTTTACCTCTCTCACTTCACCTCTCTCACTTCACCTCTCTCACTTCACCTCTCTCACTTCACCTCTCACCTAGCACTTCACCGCTCACTCCACCTCTCACTTCACCTACCACTTCATCTTTCAATTTACATCTCATTTCGAGCTCTCACTCCACCTGACACTTCTAAGCCGAGAAGAGATGGAACCTGAACGAAACGGGTATCGCCCTAGGCGTCCATACTCATCCAACCGGGATTTTCGACGTCCTCTCCCTCGCGATAATACGCTCAGAGACCTACACGTCATTAGGAGGGATCTATGATCGATTCTGCGCGACTTCGATAGATTCTCTTGGAGTCCAACGTATACTACTTCAGGTCGATCGGTACTCCTCGAGCACCAGATAGGTTGGGTTACGGTTCTGTCGAGGTCCCCAGGCCTGGTCAGACGGGAAACGTGTGGAGAGCGTGCGAGGACCCAGTAGAAGGATACGAATCCGGGGCACTTCGACCCGAACAGGGTCCCACGATGCGACAGACCACGGACGGAGAGCACTAACGAGGGAGTGGTCGGATGAACCTGAGCTCGAGCGGTAGATACTTTACGACGAGGTGAGCATCCTGCGTCTTCTCTTGACCCATAAGTCGAACCCGTGGGAGCACCGAACAGTAGTCACCTGTCTATTCTGTCGACTCGGTCGATCGTGTTTTATTCTGTTGTAGAACCGGCAGAATGGACAGAACAGCACTTCCCAGTAGTATTCACGATAGCTTACCTGGTCGATTCATTCGTGCGAACGTCCCGAGCTCCAAGTGTTGATTATCGGGTGGGCATAACACCGGGGTTGGTCGAGACAGCAACAAGAACCATAAGGACTGGCTTACACGCTCAATGTTTTCGTTCTATTGGGACCTTCGGGGTTTCCACTACACCATACCAGTGTCATAGCAGATCCCGAATGTTATAGTACCTCCCCCCCTTTCCTCCTTCATCCGACGTACTGGCGCCAGCCATCCACCTTCCTCGAAATTGTCTCCCACACCTCATCCTTCGATCGCTAGGTCCCTTGGTAAGAACCGGCGGGCGTGAATAAAACCGTTCGGCGACGCTTGTTTGTCCACCGGGTAGCTGAAGTTTTTCCCGGGCGACCTTGTTCGTTCCGAACAGTGTTTCTGTCCCATCCTTCTTCTGGCAGATCGACCTGTCTGGTGGGTTGCTGTGTAGGGCCGTACGGTAGATCCTAAAGGAGCTGGCTGGCTCGAACGTCACGCGGAAGTAGGCGCCATCAGGTCCCGAGCTCACTGGGATGTGGAGATGTCCTCCTTGTGTGGTTACCCATGTTCGTGTTCTCGACGTTTGATGGCCTTGGGGTTGACGATTGACCTACAGCTTTGTTGGGCTGTCGTCGCTGGCACGAGATATGTACTCGCTCCTCCTCCTGTATACTCCGCCACGGAAATTCCTCGGCGATGTCGGGCTAGTTTTGAATATGAAACGTGCAGTTAACAGGGTCGTTCGGCCAATCTCGGGGGGTTCTTTTCCACCACGGGGCGGACGTCTTAGCGTTATAGCGTACTACTAGGTCATCTAGGTCATCGTTAATACCGCTGACGAGAGCGACGAGAGCGGCCTATACGACGGACCGAAGAAGTAACAATAAGCCCAGCCGGATGAGAAGACTTATAAGGACCGTCATCTTCTTATCAGTAGCCGTAAGAGATATGGACCGAGACAATAGTACTCGAGTAGTAATAACGATAATAACAACGATAATACCAACGACAATGATGATGATGATAGTGATGATGACGATAATAATGATAACAACCCCGATGATAACAACGACGATAATAACAGCAGTAACACTAGTGGTAATGACGGTAGTGGTGGTGGTGGTGGTGGTGGTGGTGAAGCTGGTGGTGGTGGTGGTGATGGTGGTGGTGGTAAGCTTTTACCCGTTAGCAGAACCCTACCCGATATATGTAGTTTGCCGTCGACGTCGAAGCCCCCCCGCTCATCGGTCAGCTTATCTTTTCGTTCGCAGTACCTGGGTAAGACGATATCCGGTTCGACCGAGGCCAGGTAGGTGTACACTTGGTTAGCCTCGGTGTACACCACTCGGAAGGTATACCACTGATTGAGTTCCCGTGGAAGGATCCTATATTTTGATGGCTCGATCCCGGGCTCTCGCTGGCAGTAGTATTGAAGGGATAGAGTCTCGTCGAGGGCGCTTTGCCGATCGATAATGGCGATGAGATCTTGCTCGACGGTGTCGTTCTGGGATTGCTGCTGGAGGGCCCATTGACGACAGTCCTGTTCGGACGCCCCAATGAAGTCGGTCTCGACCCTCTCGTTCTCCGTCAGGACCGTTCGACACGGTTGATGCTCGCCGGGACCATCGCGTGATTCCACCAAGGAGAACATGTGACGTTTCCCCCCTTGACGCCGAACCTGGAGGACCTTCCGAACGAACTGTCCCCCTTCGTGATTAGGCTGACGCTCTCGTAGACGTAGATGTGTTGATGTTGCTTACCGTCTTGGCCTGCTCGGCCACACAGAACAGTAGTATATAGGTCATCCTGATCCGTTCGGACGGGATAGGCTCCAGCAACGACGCCGGTTTTTCCTTCTTCTGCGGTTGCGAGGGTGTGAGAGTGAGGTGGTACGAGGGGGAAAGAGGGAGTCGAGCTGATCCCGCTGACGAGGTGAGAACGACGGGGTGCGGGGGAGGAAAGTTATGCGAGATAAGTTCACGTGACCTACGAAGCGCCTTCTATGCATTCTCAGACCATCAGCGGCACCGTCCAATTTCCTCCCCGCCTCCACATCCGCGGCACCGTTCTATTTTAGGGTCTCTCCTCACTCATCGGCGGTATCGTCCCATCTTATATCCACTGAGATACCCGACCCCTCACGGCCACTATACGCCGTTCTAACATGATTTACGGCATTATCAACGCGTCCCTAGTATACCAAATCAGGGTTTCGCAGTACTACGAACCGTTTTAATCAGGCGGACACGCTCTACCTCGGTCGGACTCGTTTTGATTCGAGGATTGTTCCCGCCATAAATACCAATTTTCTGCCCCAGTGTATACCTTATTAGCTACTCCATCCATCCTGGTCTAACCAATACCACTTTATAGCTCCACCACGTATCGGATTTAATCTCAACTGATGCAACGAAACATAAGCAGGTCCGATAGAGTTCGAACGCTTCTCACGAGGTTTAACTCGATCTATCTTATTCTCTTCTTATTCGAACCAGTCTCACATCGGTTAAATTTATACATCGTTAGCTGTGTTTACCCACTTCACCTCGTAGTTTTTCTTTAATTTGTAATTCTAGTAACTATGTATCGACTCCCATACGGTCATCGTAACTCCTAATTCTTCTATTATCGTCGATCAGGGCCGCTGTATAACCACCGTAGAAGATATAAAAGACTGGGCGAAGTAGCCTCGCACGTAGGTAACCTAATAGGGTTAGCCCAGGATAAGTTAGGAAGGATCGCCGAGTTAGTAGTATTTAATATAAGAGAAGTGTTTATCACCAATATACCAATATACCAGTATACCAATGTACCAGTATACCGCATTGTTACCTATCTAGGAACAGGATCTTCGATATATAGTTACGACTCTTATTACACGCAGCCTTGCCAGAGGGCCAGGCTGGGCACACTAGTGTACAAGAAGATAAGCGTACTCAGCATACTCCGTGCTAAGAGGACTAAGCATCTTAAGCACGTAAGATATATGTACTGATCCAGTTCAAGCCTTCAATCAGATAGTCCCTCCTTCCGTTATCAATCTAACTCATACCCTCACCCCCGACCTTCAAGAACCATAGTACTATACACTCATCTGATACCCTAACAGACCAATAACCAAATCCAGTCTAGCCCAGCCTTTGCGTCTAGGAGGACTATAACAACTCTTCTATAGAGTTTCCAGAGTCTTCGTAGTCAATCACAATGATACTTCACCCGCTACCTCTAGAACATCCTTTAGAACCGATACTTAACTCGTTAAGTAAACCCCTAGAGTGACGTTCACCTAATAACCCGTGTTATCCTACAAAGTCCCTAGTAAGAGTGGCCCTTACCTCCATAAGGTTTAGTAACATCGTAACCTTCCTAGTTGGTCTCGATCGAAAGGAAACTGCTCTTCCGGTTTAGTCTCCTATCGATTACGGTCCGTCCCTAAGTAAACCGCGAGTACGGTTCCCTTTCCCGCATAGATCTTCACCTGGAAGTTAAACGTTCCTCTACTACTGGAACTCGGTACGTCTATTACTTACGGGACGTTATAATAGTTTGACCGATATCTTCTACTGCTGCTTCTTTTACTACTCCTTCGACTTCGAACTTTAACCCTAAATCGAGTCTATCGTATCGATACTCTATTTTCACGTATACTCGTAAGGTTCTCTTTCATAGCTAAACGCTTGACCGGACAGTATCAGCCTTACTGTTATACGCCGTTCCTACCAACGGTATACCGAACACAGTTAAACCGATATCCGACCAGAAGTCGATCCACTTCGACTCACTGTGGTGGTTATTACTGTTGTCATCCCTTATTATACATGGTGTCCTTCCATCTTCGTTTATAAAACAGTTCTATCGTACAGAACCCAGACTTAAAACTCTCGAACGATCGTCCTCCGAATCAGTCAGCTAAACTCTACCATCGGGACAAACTTAGAACTGTCGACACCGAGACTTTCTTTACCCGGAGAGGTCTTCTCCTATACGACCAGTGGTCGCTTCGTCAACGACGGTACTTATTCTCTTTCTAGTAACACTCCACCCCTTCTTGCCCCCGGCCCTCCCCCCACGGATACCACATTCCCGCCTTAAAGGAACCTCGTCGGTCCGCTGTTAAGTCGTGGACGATCCCGCTTCCCTGGCCGGCGTCCTCTCTCGCTCTTCTTCGAACATTAGGTCCCTTTTTGAGCACCGGCCATATGTATAAAGGTGTACGGCTGTTTCAGCTTGACCACCTGGTAGGCGAAGTTCGCTAGGATGACGTTGGCCACTCCGAACAGGGTTTGTTTAAGGTCTTTCTTCTGACAGACCGAATCATCCGGGGGATCACTAAACAGGGCCGTACAGTATGTCCCAAATAAGGAGGCTGGCTGGTACGTGACTCGAAAGTAGGCGTCGAAGGGCACCGTATTGCCGAGATGGGATAGGGACCCCCCTTGCGCTGTCCACGAACATCAGCACTTTAAACTTCGTCCGCGGGCGAGCTTGTACCGTTCACATACCTTGTTGTTCGTCTGCGGTGGCGGGGAAGACGTACGCGGTCGCCCCTCCTTCCTGCATACTCTCCCACGGGAACTCCTCGGCGCTGATGGTGTCGGAGTTGATCTGAGCCGTGTGACGAGTGGCCAGTTCCGATGCTCGAAAGGGTCGGAGGGCCGCTCCCGAGTCTCGGTAATTCTGGTCGTTCGCGCTCGAGGTCGACACCCGTTGACTACAATTTCGTTTCCCGTCAGTAAGGCGTGAACCACCCCTCCTCCCCGCCTTCCTCTCTCCTTTTCCGGGAATCGTGGTGGACTTACTAGACCCGATTGCCGTTTAACAAACATAGCATCGCGTAACAGTTCTCCTCGGCGATATTGGGCCAACCCGTAATGTCAAATGTGATGTCGATCGGGTCACTTGCAGTGTCCCCCGGGGCTCTCGGGACCAACTTCCCCGGTTGGGTCGTGTTACGAGGTACTAGGAGTTCGTCGTTCCTTCCGTCGACGGGAGCGGCCAAGACGACCGCCCAGGAGAGCGAAAACAGGCCCAGCCTGATGAGGAGAGTTTGGAAGCCAGTCATCTTCTCCGACGGCCGGTCGTCAGCGATGGTCAGTAGGCGGATCGTCTACGGGTCAGAATGGTAACGATCAACTGCGACCCCCGTGACGAACGCGAACCGGTATATATAGTTTACCGTTGAGTTCCTCGCGAGAGGCCCCCGGCACGGGCGTAGATCCTTGCTCGATCCCACCTTTTTTGTTCCGTCGTTCGAGTGCACCCCATCCAACCGCCGTGGTTAATCTCCCGACTGAAACCTGATGGGCGACGCTGACGAGCTTTACCGCCCCGACGGTGGATTCCTAGGTATCGTACGGTCCCCTGGAGGCGGCACAGCCCCCCCTACGACCGGGACCGGAGAACGACCAGAGAGGAGGAAGGGAGAGGGAGGAGAAAGCCCCTCTGCCACCCTTCGGCCGGCGCTTATCAGCGTTTCAAGCTCGCGGCGCTTTCCAAGCTTGCCCTCTCCCTCAGCACCGAAGCTCGCTTTTACCTCTCGTTTCTCGACCATTAGACCGCACCTGTCGTAGCGTCGACGGTGGTTCCCTACCCGTGATTGGACGATGTTATTCTTCTCGGGAGACACCGACTTTTGCTGTCGCGGTCGGAGCGTAGCTCCCTTACTCGCGGGTCCCCAGTAACAGTAGGAAAGAAGATGGAGAGTGCGGTAGCAAATATGATGGAGACTCTGGTAACGAAGAAGATGGAGACTCTGGTAGCGAAGAAGATGGAGATTATGGTAGCGAAGTAGATGGAGATTATGGTAGCGAAGTAGATGGAGATTATGGTAGCGAAGTAGATGGAGATAATTTACGCGATATCAACGTACGGGGACACCAGCTTCTCATCGAAATAGCCCTAGGCGCTCGTATTCTGTCCTATCTCTCTTCGACATCATCGCGTGGATGGGCACAGCGCTCTTGAGCCTTGGCGACGTCAAAGATCCCCCGCGCATCGGTCAGCTCCTCCTTCTGCCCATAATATACGGCGTCGACGACATCGGGTTCAGTAAAAGATAACGCGGCGTATACCGTCCGTGCGTCGAGATATCGTACCCGGAAGCTATACCACGTATTGAGTGCCTGTGGAAGAGTTCCAGATCCTGGTAGTTCGACGCCGGGCTCGCGTTTGTAGCGCTGGATGGAGAGGGTCTCGTCATCGGCGCTTTGCCGATCGGCAATGGCGATGATGTCTTGCTGAATCCGGTTGTCCCGGCCTTGTTGCTGGAGAGCCCATTGACGACAGTCTTGCTCGGAGGCCCCGATAAAATCGGTCTCGAACCTCTCGTGGTCGGGTAGTCCTCGTTGGCCTCGGCGATCGTCGTCGGGACCATCCTTCGATTCGACCAGGTCGAACATTCCGGCAATCGCCTCATGCTTCGCCGTGAGCACCTTTCGTACGAGCTGTCGGTCTTGATTAGGCGGGCGCTCTCGTCCACACGGAGAATCCAGCTTACCGGCTTCGCCTGCTCGGCGGTACAGAACAACAACACAGGCATAACAATGCGTCCGGTCTCGACGGCGTCTCCAGGGTCGACGGGAGGGTGTTCTACTTTCGCAGTCGTAGGTACCAGCGTGGTGTCCAAGTCGATCCCGCTCAAGAAGAGGTTTCCCAACCCTCGGTCGAGAATCGGAAGGTTATCCGAGGTGTCATCACATGACCCAATTATATGATCCACCATGGCGAAGCGCCCACGAGGCGTTCTCTCACATCCGCGGCACCGTCCCAGTTTTATGCCCTTCGAAACATCCGCGGCACCGTCCAATTTCACCCTCGTCGACATCCTCCACCATGTACGGCTCCTAAATGCCGTCCTACATCGGTCTACGGCGGTCCTTCCCTACCTCGTCAGGGTTCCATGCTCATCTCTTGCCGCTCCGAAACCCCGCCACGAGCGGCTCCTTCGGCGGCCCAAGAGCCGCCAACACCCTTCCTCCGTCGAAGCCCTGTGAGACACGGTCGTTGACCGCCCTCGAGCGGAGTGCGATTTGTCACTCGCCACCCTCGCTCTCGCCTGCTTCTGCGTCAAGTGTCCCACCGGGGGAGGGGCATCATGTCGGCCGAGATAGGCCACGAGGACTGATCCGCCTTCTGGTGGTCGGTTATCCTGTCAAACGACGGCGGTATCATCTACCACTACCGTGCTCGACGTCTCAGCCCCCGAAGAAGGGGCCCGGGAGGTAATGGCGGGAACACGGCGGCTTCGACGCACGACCAGGACGCGCCAGTCACCACGCCGGAGGACTATTAAGACCCTCGCATGGCGCTCCTCTTCCCGCCTCCCTCCCAGTCCGATTCCATCCCAACACCACTCTCGTTCCTTCGCCAGTCGGTCCGCCCACCGACCCACCATCACTTGTGTCCCTGTCCCGGTCTCTGTCCTAGTTCCATCGTCCACCACCGAACCCTCTGTTCACCCATCCGTCGCGATGCACTTCACCGCCGGTGTTCTACTCCTTCTCAGCGCCACCAGCGGGCTGCTGGCGCTTCCGACCGTCGAGGTTCACCCGGGCTACGTCGAAGTCGCTCGCGAGAAGACCTCCCACGGAACGTTGATCTACCTCGATTCCTCCGTCGCCTCTTGGAGCACCACCACCACCACCACCACTACCGCCGCCGCCGCCACTCAGAGTGGGCCAACGGTGCTTTCGACCGCCGAGAAGCCTACGACCGAATCCACGCGTGATTCGAGCGCCTTGACGAGTTCGACGAGCACTACTAGCGGGCTGAGCGCTGGTTCGACCGCCGTAGTTCCGTCGAGCTACGTCGAGCGGGCCCGTGAGAAGACCAGCTACGTCGAACTGGCCCGTGAGAAGACCAGCTCCGGATCGCTGGTCTATCTCGGCTCCCCGGAGGCATCCCGGATGGTGCGGCGGAGCCGACTCGGGCTCGAGGAGCGCGGGGTGTGCCCCACGGGCTCGTCCATCACCTGCGATACCGCCCACGCCGCCTCGGATAAGCTGTGTGATGAGCTTGTCACGGAGCTATCGGGCGACCCCACCATTCCCATCGACATCAAGCCTCGACAGGTCTGCTATCTCGGCGACAACGGCGACGACGATAAATACTGCTGTGTCTCGTGGAGCCGAGCCGTTCCGGGCCTCACCAAGGGGGACTTAGCGGATACGGCTCTTTCGCTCAGACGACGCTGTACGACCAACGGGATTTCGGGTAGGGCGACGAACACAGACCTTCGCGGGGTGTGTGCCACCGTATGTATCTCGAACCGCGGGACGGGATGCGCTTAGGTCCACGAGACCCACGCGTTCTATCCTATACCGTCCTGGAGGTTCGGACGTCGCCATCGACCGCTTGGTTGGAGGGGAGCCATTTTGAGTGACCGAGGCGGTCAAGGCCCTACTTGTATTATTACTATCGATAGATCCATCGCTCGATATAGAAATAAATCAATTAACAAATAAATTCCGAGATCTAGCGATCTAGCGATCTAGAGATGTAGAGATTTAGAGATGTAGAGATTTAAAGATGTAGAGATTTAGAAGATCGAAAGATTAAGAGATCGAGAGATCGAGAGATCGAGAGATCGAGAGGTTAAGAGGTCGAGAGATTAAGAGATTAAGAGATTAAGAGATTAAGAGATTAAGAGATTAAGAAATTACGGGATTAAGAAATTACGGGATTAAAACATTAAGAGACAAAGAGATCAAGAGAACGAATTAACGAGAACTCGTCCCCTTAAGTTTTTATTACTTAAACGATACCCCCTACTACCGTCTCGTTTAAGGGACACTTGATAGTTTTAGCTTAATCTATTTCTATCGTCGATAAAGGAATAAAATATTGAGTTAACGCGAAAGATAGAACTCCAACGAAAAACGATTAAAGGAGATAAAAGAAAGGGACGACCAGAGTTTTACATCGGGTCAAATCACCTTATATTGAAGTGAATTTACGTAAAGTAACATCGGGACCAGCATAGTATTGAGTTAAGAAATTAACGCCCATTAAATCTAAACATTCTTATACCTATCCTATGGATGACGATCCAACGCTTAAGGGGAAGAGAAGGTACGACGGATCTCCTATACGATTCGTATGGGAGGTTCGTCAGTCCGGCTCTTCGCAATTCCCGAAATGGTCCGGCCGATTCTCCTTATGAGTTATATCAGGAATCGGTCGGTACGTTTCTTAACCTCTTATTCCTAAGATTTACAACCGAATCAGGCTCACCATCTTTCAACGTCTATCTACTACTACCACTATCGCATCGTGTACTTTGTCTCGGTACCTATTAGCACCAGTATACTACTGGGTCGAGATATTGAAGCCTATCGAGTTCGACCACGGTTATACTTACCTATAACACTACTATCACCCACTATCGGGATAAGAAAGTCGGGCCGACCCTATTATACGATTCGTATAGGAGGTTCGTCGGTTCGGCTTCCTCGTTATTCCGGAAACGGTCCGGATAGTTCTCCATACGATTCGTATAAGAAATCCGGCGGTGTATTTTTCACCCTCTTCTCCTCGGCGTTTATTACTAGTATCATTCTTTACGTATCCGATTCGATCTCAACAGTCGTCGGTACCTTCGTTTACTTCGTCTTTCCCTCTACTCGTTCCTCGTCCGACGCACGAGCCATTTATTATTTCATTCGGCTTTCGCCGTTCTAACCCGAAGCCTTTACCTTTTTATTATTGCGGCTTTCACCTTCTTAACCTTTCGAGGTTCGATTCTTTCGAGGTTCGGTCTTTTCGCCCCTCGACTCTTTTTACGTACGATTCTATCGCGGTCCGACTTACTGGGTCCTTATATCCTTCACGGAACAGCAGTATTAAGACGTAAGTCCTTCGTCCTGTACGTCGTTCGAAACTAATCTCACCGTTACAACACTAATTACTACCTCCTCCTAAATCGGTTTACTCTTACGAAGTACGATTTTTTCGAAGCACGATTTTTTCGAAGCACGATTTTTTCGAAGCACGATTTTTTCGGAGTACGATTTTTTTAAAGTACGATTCTTTCGAAGGGTAATCCTTTCGAAGAACGATTTAGTCCGCGGTACGATCTACTTATAGTTTTATTCTTTGATTATTCGACCCTTTTTTACGATCGAGTACCCCTTCTTTTATTACTACTAGTCGTCGTCGTTAACGACCAATATAACAAAGGTCACCCTCGTTTATATCATTATCTTTGTTATCTACTCCCTACCTTCGTCGTCGAATAGATCGGTTCCTATTTCTTTCTCTTACCTTTCCGACGAGCTGTTCCAGTACACCTCTTTTTAAGCTTGATTCTTTCGAAGCACAACCCGGATCGAGGTTCGAGCGATTTCAAGATTTTACCTCTTTCTGGCTTTGCCCCGTCGAGATCCGACTTACTCGCGGCAGAATTTCTTCGAAGTTATATTTTATCGTCCGAGCACGCTTTCGAGT